>BGPR01047621.1:0-11745 GCA_013235015.1 Araneus ventricosus | reverse complement strand
TTAGTTTCATAAAAACTGTGACTCTGAATCAGCATGACAGCAAAGTTCAGATCAGAAACAAACAAATAAATTAATTGAAATTCCTTGATATCAAACACGATTTTTATTTTTTCGTGTGAATAAGGCTAGCTCACGTTCTGACTTTAAGTATTAGTTTAAATCTGTTCTTTTTGCAAGAGAGTTCGAATTCTGGCACTGTCTTCTTGATATAACCTCAGAAGCCCAAAGATACGATAATGAAAAATATTCGCAATATTATATATAATATTGTCCAATATTATATAATATCGACCAAGATTGTACAATATCGGGAAACATGTTTTCCACCTGGGAATGCAAAAAATCAATTATACAAAAATTATAGCAAAGATCCGTTATTGTACGTAAAACTCATTGGCGCTGCAAGGTTTCAAACTAAATTTACAATATCGAACAAAATCAGGGGCGGTTGTCTCCCTATAACATTCTCGTATACTACCTAATAAAGGTTGACATCCAGTGAAAATATTAAAAATATAATTTTAGTTTCGTATACACAATGTATACAAATAGAAAAATCATTGCAATCTTCAATAGCAAAGAATGCGTAATCTTCACAGACCTGTTGAGAATATTTTGTTGCATTGGTTGTTTTTGCCCACATTTGACAAGTGACTTTTTTATGTGGGAGCATTCGAGACAGAAAAAGGCAGAATCCTACGTTTTTTTAATTTATTTATTTTATTACTTATACACATGTAAATAACAACAATATAATCTGTTTGATTAGTTTAAACTAGGTACATATCACTTTTTTCGCCTGTTATTGTCGTCGTTACAAAGAAATCTCGAATGAAAGAATTTAAGGAACTTTCATTTCAGTTCAGTTTTCTGTCCATTCCGGACACTAATAACATCCGTCGTTCTTGATGACATAAAAAATAATATAAAAGGCAGTGCTACAAGAAATCCAGGACAAAACAAAAGCATGCGTCTTCAAAAAATGTAAAAAATAAATTAATTAATTTTTTAAAATCATTTTCCATAGATCATTTAGAAATTATAAATAGCATTCAGTCAAATTTCAATTACTCAAATTACTTTAATTTTAACTATGTATAAAGAGAAAATAAAATAAAATATGAAATTAAAAAACCAAAGAAATATAATACAATGTTTCAGTAGATGCTGTTGCATACAAAAAAACAAAGGCAGGCAAAACTTTTTTATTTGAGCAGAATTTTTTTTAGATTTAACAAATTGTAGAACAAGAATAAAAGAATCCATCCAAGTACAATTCATCAAGGGTTACCTACACATGCATGGATTCAAAAAAATGGGAACTTTTTCGGTACGAAGCTTGACTTTCGTCAAAGGAAACCTCTTGTAACCCGAAAGATCCCAGAAAGGCAAAGAAAGAACTGATTTACAAAATTTTTTAAAACATCCATACAAGAACGCCAATAAGAATTTAAAAAATTATTAGCCATCAGGCAAAAAATGCTGTCATAAAAATAAAACATTAATAAAAGTCTTTCTGGGATCTTTCGGGTTACAAGAGGCTTCCTTTGACAAAAGTCACGCTTCTTACAGAAAAAGTTCCCACTTTTTTAAATCTATGCTTTAGTAGGTAACCCTTGATGAATTGTACTTGGATGGATTCTTTTATTCATGTTCTACAATTTGTTAAATTTCAAAAAAAATTATGCTCATATAAAAATTTTTTTAATTTAAACAATGCTTTTAAATTAAGATTTGTTACTGAAATGTTTTAAATAAAATTAAGAAATGTAACATTTATAACATGAAACTAATTGTGGCCCACTTAAGGGCCAAACGAAAGAAATAACACTTTTCAAACTATAAGTAATTAATTCGGAAATAGTTATACAGTATAACTTTTCTAAGCGGTTATCCTCCTCAAAGGCTACTTTTGCTTGGCATGGATGTTTTGGTCTATAAACATAATTTTAAAATAATCTCTATTAAAGTCCCCTGAATCCCCTCTAAGAAGCCGGGTTGATCGCCCTTTCAACTTCAAGGAAATGTATTCCTTTCGTCTCTCTGACTTTTATAGAGAGGTAAGAAAGAACAAAAAAATTTTATACACTCAGAAAAAAACCGGAAAAGAGATTGAAACTAATCATTCCTTACACAATGTGATAAGAAAAGGGAATTTTGGCCTCTACCGAAGTTGAGCATTCAAAAGTTCATTTGTGCCGTTCAGGTGCTGATTCGGACTCTGACAAAGAAGTTGTTGATACGGGTTGCGACCATCAGCAAATGAAACTTTCAGCTTTAACTTTCGGAAAAATATTAAAACATTATTTCCCATTCTTCAGCAACTTCTGTCGAAACGATTAAGGATTTATTTCTCCAATTAAAATAACAAAACTGAAAAATAATTAAATCCAAAAAGACTATAAGTTCCAAGCAAGCATAAATTGTGTCCTTGTACAAAGAGAAGTAGAAATTTTCGAATTAAGTATTTTTTTATTAAATGATTCTTAAAATTCAGTTTATCAGAAATAACGAATTAGGGCTTCTTTAAATATGTGTTTTGTTCTTCCAAAAATGAAATTGCTTTATAGCGGCCAGTTTTTCCTTGGAACGGAGGATGGACGCTGTAGAGGGATTTCACTGCATGTTCGGGGAAGTGGGGTAAAACCGGGTAGCTAAGGTTCGAAGGCCTGCTGGAGATAAAATATTCGACAGAGAGCTTGCCACATTTTATTAAAATATTCATTGTTTATCGGAGTACAATAGATATTTCCATAAAAGTCACAGATTAATTACTTTTTTATGAATGATTTCTTTATTTAAAAAAGTCAAACAACCCGGTTTTACCCCACTGGTACACATGTTAACGTTATTGGAAATTAGGTAAACCCGATTTTCAGAGGAAAAGTTGCAATCGTTTTTATTTTATGTGACAATTTAAGCATATTACTTACAAAATTCACATGTAAAGCAGTTGTCTTCTTCCCCAGCGCCAATGTAGCTTTCATGGGCACAGCTAAGGCAGTTTTTACATTGGTTTAACCATTCTTCTCTATTTAAATTAGAAAATTCATCATTAAAATATAAACAATCAACGTCTTTTGTGTTTTATCGTCTTAATCGGAGGAATCATCAATATTGATTGTCCAGGGTCTTACGCAACTTGGAGTACCCGGTTTTACCCCGAGTACAGGGGTTATAAAAAACGAAATAGCACAGTACAATTATTAGAGTAAATCCTTATCGTTTGATAGGGTATAAATCCTTAGTAAACGTATAATAAGCTGGACTAAAAATGGTTTTTTAAAATGTAATGATTTTTAAGTAAGGACAGTTTGAAATCAAACGAACATTAGAGAGTTGACGTCTTAAAACAAATAAACCTTCACAGAAGCAGCGAATTCAACAGTTACAACACGCCACTATGACTGTTCCTTTTACTTGACTAGTAGAGTGTAATTCAGTATCTGTCCACTAGAAAGAAGAACTAATTTTGTCAGAATCAAGGGTACGCGGTTTTACCCCATTACCCGGTTTTATCACACTCTCCCCTATATATCACAATAATTTTTTCCCTTTTTACGAACATGTGATATACTTTTTTTAAACCTTAGAACAAGTTTTGACATTAAGAAAGCTAATTATTTCTTTGTGATTACATAAATGTTAAGTCATTTTCAACAGTACGACCCAACTAACTCACGATAAAAGCAGGAGCATATTATTTAATCTGAAATATTTTCAATTTTGAAGATAAAAAAGAAAGAAGGAAATTGCGCTTCAATCTTCGAACGGTGACATTGAAATTATTGCTTACTATGACTTACTTAAAAGAACTTTCCATTTTATTATTCAAATTATGTTTTACGAAAACATTAGTGCCCTCAGGCCATACATATATCAAACTTTAGACTCATAGAAACTATCTCGGCCTGATCAATGTAACAGCATGTAAAAGAATTCCAATGAAAATTTCTTACATTAATTTCGAAAAATTTTAATTATACAGGATTATTAATCAATTTTAGGTGAACATATCAAGTTTTCGTGATAAAGATTTTCAAGTTTAAGATTAAATTTGAAACGAGGTTTGCAGATTTTCAGTTTTTCAAATAGATCGTCTGTATACTGCTAAAAATGACCAAGTCAAAAGAAAAACAAGTTAAGATGCTCTTGTTATTTTAAAATGTCATCTCTGTAACAGAAAAAAATGCACGCAGAGCAATATGTCGCCAGTATACAATATATGCTGCACACATATTGACATATATATATGTTACTGTGAAAGACCGAAATTGACGAATGTCGACTTTCATCGGTGAATGTCGACATATGCCACAAACATTCACCGGAGATTATCAACATTCACCGACCGGAAAAACTGACATTCACCGGAGAATATCGACATTTGCTAGATCGGTCTTTCACAGTAACATATACACAACATATTCTGCTACAGATATGACATTTTAAAACAACAAGAACACCTTAAATAATTTTTCTTTTTACTTGGTCACTTTTAGCATTATACCGACGAAATATTTTCTCTAATTATATTTTTAAGTATAGAATTGGTACCTAATTACATGCCATTGGGCATAATCGAGATATATTGCGATTGAGATCTGAAGGCAAAGTGGAGTGAAGTTAAGTTACTTAAACCAGCCAGGTTTCAAAAGTCTCTACAATTCAAATTTTAATTTGTATCCACTTTTGAAAAACGCTTATCATTGCGAGAAATTATCTTCAATCATGAAAGAAAATAAGTCTCCTGTAAGATCCATAATCACAGATCTTGAGTCAATTATTGAGGTAATTACCGCCAACAAGGTTTTTTCCCAGTTATGAAAATTGGTAGCAGAAAAAAAGTATTAATTGTACTGTTGTAAATAAATAAGTTGATAAAGCACTCCTTAATATCAAGAAACGAAAAGAGCTAGATGGTGAAATTTGGCATATAGTTAATTATAGATCTTTATAAAATTTTGAGCTACATACGTTAACGCTTTGACGGTCTATCAATTTGTCTGTCTATTCATGCATATGACATATGTATGAACACAATAAATCAAACACACGAGTAATATAGGTGAATTTTAGTATATGATCTTTACATCAGAATCTAGATTAGAGGTTCCCAACCTGTGGTACGCGTACCCCTGGGAGTACGCGAAATCAAAGTTGGTAATGGCGTAAACAAGGAAACGTAATGGATTAAAAATGTTACAGAATTTCGTTTTCCCAAGTGAATACTCACTATTCGATAACTATACCACTTAAATAGTTGATTATTACGAAATATAATTTCTGGCTATCCTTATAATTTAATGCGAAATTATTACAATACTTCTTTCATTTGCAATGCCGTTGAACTAATACTGCTGTGAAAATGGAATAAAATGTGAAATCAAAAAAAATCCTGCAAGTGTAATTATTCGAGTCATTTTATCCTTAAACTTAGGCAAGCCGTTAACATTATTGATAAAATCTTATTTGGATCTACGAATGGTGGGGGAGATGGGGAGTCGATATGACAGCAGGGGGTACGCGAAAATAAAAAAGATTAATCAAGGGATACGCGAGGGAAAAATGGTTGGGAACCCCTGATTTAGATCAAAGTCTAATTTTGGACTAAATCCATCAATGGGTAGACTGTCTGCTTGTTTGCCATAAATTACTCAAGAATGCAACAAGCTAGATCACTGGTTCCCAAAATGTGCCTCCTGTCACCCTGGAAAGTCTCTATTTCCTCGCAGGGGCGCTGCGAGAGAATATATAATTTTCCTAATTTTATTCCCATTTTTAATTCGATTTCATAAGTCGCGACATCAAGCGTAACTTCCGCGAACTGACAAGTAGATGGTTTGGACGAGATCCGATAGACGTCGCGTACTTTATTTTAATATATAAATGGACATGGCTGTCAATTTTAATTTAAATTATGCATTTTCTTTCAATTTTGCCAATTGTATCTCATCTTTGTTAAACTACATATCATCCAGGATGGCACTTTTCCCGTAAAAAGCAGTGTAATGGTTCTCGTGCGAATTGTTGTGCGAAAACTTGTGTAGAAAAAGAAAATGAAGGTCGCTATGTCCAGTTTAAATCCACAGTTTGAGAAAGTGTGTAATGATCAACAAGCTCATTCCAAAACTTGTTCGATAAATTTTTGAATGAAAGAAAATGTCTTTCATTTATTTTTGCCTTACTTATACAAAAATTATTGACTATTTTGCAGAAAGTATTTGTTAGAGTTTTGTATAAGGTACCTTGGAAAAATTTCATAACCACTGAGATAGATAAAATGAATTTGGTCTCTGGCCTTGACACCAAAAGTCTAGATCTACATAAAATTTTGGACCCAATCGGTCAAAGGAAAGAGATCCAAAATGCAAACACGATCCGCTTCACTATATCACGATACAGAGAAACTTCGATTAATCATCTCTCGTTTAACCGTCAGTTTCTGTTATCCGTCTCATATAAAAACCAAAAACTAACGTAGGTTTATAGTTTTCTCATACATTTCTGTACATTATACATATTGTAAAATTAAATACAACACGTATGTATTGTTCACTTTTAAAGGATTTTCTTTTTATTTTCGTCCCAAGACAGCAGTGAAATCACGTGTCTGTACATATGTATTAAGAGATTTTTGTTATTCGTCCATTCGGTTATCCGTCACAGTTCTAGTCCCGATGGTGACGGTTAATCGAAGTTTTACTGTACTTAACACAAAATACACTGTATTCTGTAATTATACGAGAAAGTAGAGAGAAGAACACTATCGCTGGTTTTATTTATTTTTAAAAGGAAATTTTATTTTCATTTACATCTAATTTAATATAAATTCTTCATCTTCGGAATTAGTTTTCCTACGGATTACAAAAACGGTTGAAATTGGTACATATATTAGGAAGACTGTCTTAAACTACTCTTTTTCCGAAATATGATTAATACTTGTACACAGACATTGAGTAAAACTTTTGATTAAACCTCGTTTGTTTACCGAATAAATGAAAATGTCTTCTTTATATGGATAAATTCCAGGAAGGGTCCTTTTTCCCCTCCCCAACTTCCTAAACTACATATTTTTTACTGATCTTCATTTAATCTCTGTGTAAGTAGTTTTTAAGTTATAATATTATGATAAACTGAAATAACAAATCATTTTACTGTGGATCACCTTGAAGAGAGTTGGTTCCAGTGCTTCGCGTATAAAAAAAATTAGTTAAAAGTAACTTAAAACAAAAAGGTAAAACAGAAAATTGTTTTAACACAATCTAAAAACTCTAATACAAAGTTTGCCAGGGCTTGTGAATTAGTCATTCAAATGCAATAATAACTGGGCCCCACTGATCTGCAAATGAATTTAAAACGTGAAAAAATTCCTAAGAAGAAAATTCTGAATTTGTACGATACTTGATTGTAATATGAATAAGTCCGAGTACATGGCTTTGTAAATCAAATGAAAGCACAAAATGAAATAACCCTGAAAATACCACAAAAAAATATCGAAGCCCCTCAAAGTTGCTGGAACCATAGGCAGTTGCCTACTTAGCCTATTTGATAATCCGGCCCTGAGCGAATGCTTCAGTGGAAGGATACTTTGTGTGCTGCACAATTGATGGATATTCATCACGATCATTCCAAGGGATCTTGCGCCAAAGACCATCGCAATGTCGCCAAGAGGGAGTCTCGTAGAAGGCGACGGGCGAGTGGCCAAGCGGTTCGCAATGAAAAGAATGACAAAAAGTAGGTTCCTCACTGTAGGTCAGTAGAGGAAGTGACAATAAGAGAAACCATGAATAAGTGAATTTATATTGCATCCGGCACAACATCACACAGATCGAAGCCCTTCAAAAGAAACATCTGCTGGAGCACACGATCGACAATATCCGACGGCTGTTTCGTGTTCCGTTACATAAGGCACTAGTGTTCTTGCCTTCGACTTTCCCGCGTATGGCGGGGTTTGACATGGGTTTCTTAGCATAACGAAGAGGTTCGAGTATGCGTTTTGGGCCCCTTTCCTTTGAACTATTAGATTCAAACTTTGATACAGATCTGCAATATTTGTGTCAAAAACCACATAGCGAATTTCATTTATGTAGCTTGTTGCGCTTTTGAGTTGTCAAGAATATACGGACCGATAGACAGCTAACTCATTGGTGGATTTGATCCAAAATTCGATACAGATCTAGAAGTCTGGTGATAAAACCATACGCCAAATTTTATCCATCTGCTCGTTGCTTGTTTGAGTTACCGTATTCATGTTGAAACGAACAGACCGACAGAGATTTTTATTTGACAGATTTTGTCCAAAATTTGACTGAAATCTGCTATTTTGGTGAGAAGACCTCATACCAAGTTTCACCCTCTCCAGCTCGTTTTGATCTTTATTATTGTGTTCACAGAGAGACGGACATAATTCCAAAAATGAATTTTTCATAGGATCCAAGAAGGTCTAAAGCGCGGAAATTCATCAAATTCTCGAGGTCAATTTTTCGACGATTACAATACTCTTTCATTTTATGCTTCACACACGAGAAAAGTAAAAAAGAAAAACAAAGAAAATTATAAATTTCCATCTTACAGTTATGAAGATTTTCATTTCGTTTGGCAGTTTGAAGTTTCAAATCATTTGATTTTTCATTATGATGAAACGCTGATAGATAGAACATTATAATTTTGACATACTTCAGAGAATTATGTTTTAAGTCCTCGAAGATTTGGAGAAAAAACGGTCAATTTGTCTTGTCAAGTAATGGAAGCCCTTATAACATTCGTAGGACTTCAGCATCTTGAGTGTCAAGCTGTCTGCATTTGACATTAATCTAGTACTCTGTTTCACCGCATGACCAACGCACTGACTAAAAATCTGATAAACTGAATATTCTTTTAAACCAAAAGTTTGATGGGCTAGTTAAGGTTTTGTTCTGAGTCTGTCTCAATATCTGCCTTTTCAGCCTTAAAGTATACTTTTTTTCATATTTATTTCGAATTCTCTTGAACAAAACTTCTTTCTAACACAAATTATAGGCTACAAATAAAATATTACGGATTACTTTTTAAGAAATTCACTTCCAGAGGATGCCCTCCTTCCATCAAAATTTAGGATTTTAATCTTTTGAAATAAGATGTACAATTAAGGAAATAGAGTCCATTCGCGTAAGGCCACAGTCACATGATAGAAGTAACTGCGCATGTCATCTAACATTTAACTACATGTTTTACGCTTTTCCTCCTGTTAAGAATCCCCTTCGGGCATTTGATTTCTACATAGGACTCTTACATGTACATAGGAGAGGACTCTTGATGTACAGAAAACATTTTTTGAACTACACGGAAGTCCCAAATAAGACGAATTCGAAACTTTTTCCAATTTATAAAAAACTATAGTCACAAAAAAATGTCCTGTCGGCCAGCTGGAAAGCGAAGATAGATTCCTGTTGTCCGGAGATATAAGCAAAAGAGCATTTTACTCCCTCCATCATTTCCTCATCTAATTTCATAAAATTTGGGACTATGAAGGGTGAAAAGGGGTGGCAGAGAAAACAGTTGATGAGAGCTTCCCAATAAGGTGTCACATTCATAGGTTAAAAGGCAGTTGGAGTCAGGGATTGAAAATCACTTTTAAGCCCATCAGTTCTAAGAAATTGTAGCTATCGAAAAACTTTCCGTACAAAAAATGTTCGTTGTGATAAGGAGGAAATTCATCTAATTTGAAATATATTTCTATCTTAAGGGAGTTATAAGGAAATTAAAATTTCAATCCCAAAATTTCCACCCCCTTTGAGCTTTATAGCCCATCTACGAACTCTACCGATATTTTCATCATCACTTCAATATATCACTTGCCAATTGCAGTATTCCCATAAGAAATCTAATTAAAATCAAACAGTAGGGTCTTTTAACAAGAGGTTTTTACATCATTAATTTAAGTTACGTCACAAGTAATTATTATTCATTCTAAATCTCTAGAAAAAACGTAATCAAAATCTGTCAGGAAATAGAACATTTTATGCTTGAAAGCATGTGTCTGTCACAGCTTCGTTAAATAATTTTTCTTCTTATAACGTAAAATTCAATAGAGATATTTTAAGTGTATTTTAAAAATAAAATTTTACACATTTGAAAAAAAACATGGAAATAAATATCTTACCCTAACGAAAGACCTAGAAAATCGAGATATGAGAGTTGATTTCTATAGCTAAGAATTTTTTTACCTTTCTTCACAATCTTGATATGGCGATGGCAATGGAGAGAAACGGAAATCATTGTTCAACATTGTTTTTATTATGATAAATCAAACATTTTCGAAATCGGAGCATTTTTCTTCTGACAGAGCAAATTTAGTTGGAATGCTTTAAAAAAACTGAAAATAAAGAACTGTATTTTTTTTTTTTTGTTGTTGTTGTTGTTCGCCATAATCATTTTAATTTATGTAAGTAAGAAATTGCCAGCCTATTTTGCGTGTCGGGGAAAAAATTACAAAAGTTAAAGAATTAAAAATAAATTAATGATATAGTAAAATAAATTTAATGTGCATTTTTTCAAGGCATGTATACTTGAAAAAGAAATATTTATGAAATCTGAATTTTAAAGAAGAAATGTCAAGTTCTTTTGTCTCGAAATATCGGATTATAAAATTTAAAAGAATTAAAACAAACTACGGAATGATTAGAATATAGATCTAGTTTCTTTTGCCATAGTTCAAAAAATGACTACTGGCATGCTTTGAATTAAATTCCAAAATACGTACTTTGAAATATAAATTGAACTAATATTCTTCATCTTTCTCTTTCAATTCATCAACAATGCAAAATGTGTAAAGACTACATTTCAAATTTTATCTTTTTAGCTTGTTGAGTTTTGGAGTTACCGGGTTCACATACAGAAAAAAGACACAAACATAATTCCAAAAATATTCTTATCTAGTACATCTAAAATGTGGATATTCTTTATAAACTCGAAATCGTATTCTTTCACATTTACAATACGTTCTCTTTGGATATATCGTATACGAGAAAATAAAAATATCAACCAACTGTAACTATTGCCAGTAGCAAAACAATTTTTTTAGTAACGACACAGAAGAATAATGTACTTTATCTAAAGTATCCTTTTTACTTTTTTTTATGTAAATGCAATGTCTTAAAATAAAAAATATGCTTAAAATGACAAGCAAGTCTATCCAGTAAAATGTAAACCTTAAAAAAACTATTTTAATTCTTAAAATGGGAAGCAAACATTGTTTGCAAATTTTCACAGTACAGTAAAAATGTCGAAGAAAAATAATAGTATAAGTAAATATAAGCCTTACAAGAATTAGTTAAAATTGTTTAATTTTAGGATACGTGCCTCTCTTTGTTGATTATTTTACTTTATCGTATATGAAATCTACAAAATTCAAATATTTTAATTGTCAAAACATTCGCCTTCGGTATTTTGATGAATCTTCACCTTTTAGATATTTCTGAGTCAGAAAAAAAGACATTTTTCTAATTATATCTGTCTGTGAACCCTATAACTCAAAAACGCAACAAGCTAGACATATGAAATTTGAAATACAATAGTTACACCAAAATTGTAGATTTTTATCAAATTTTCGACTAGATTCATCAAAAAGAAAGCTGTCTGTCAGTACGTTTAAGTACCTGTGAACAAAATAACTAAAAAAAAGCAAAGAGTTAAATAGATGAAATTTGGAATATAATTTCATTACTAGAATTATCGATATTTACCAAAATTTGGACGAAATCT
>BGPR01047619.1:0-11746 GCA_013235015.1 Araneus ventricosus | reverse complement strand
TTAGTTTCATAAAAACTGTGACTCTGAATCAGCATGACAGCAAAGTTCAGATCAGAAACAAACAAATAAATTAATTGAAATTCCTTGATATCAAACACGATTTTTATTTTTTCGTGTGAATAAGGCTAGCTCACGTTCTGACTTTAAGTATTAGTTTAAATCTGTTCTTTTTGCAAGAGAGTTCGAATTCTGGCACTGTCTTCTTGATATAACCTCAGAAGCCCAAAGATACGATAATGAAAAATATTCGCAATATTATATATAATATTGTCCAATATTATATAATATCGACCAAGATTGTACAATATCGGGAAACATGTTTTCCACCTGGGAATGCAAAAAATCAATTATACAAAAATTATAGCAAAGATCCGTTATTGTACGTAAAACTCATTGGCGCTGCAAGGTTTCAAACTAAATTTACAATATCGAACAAAATCAGGGGCGGTTGTCTCCCTATAACATTCTCGTATACTACCTAATAAAGGTTGACATCCAGTGAAAATATTAAAAATATAATTTTAGTTTCGTATACACAATGTATACAAATAGAAAAATCATTGCAATCTTCAATAGCAAAGAATGCGTAATCTTCACAGACCTGTTGAGAATATTTTGTTGCATTGGTTGTTTTTGCCCACATTTGACAAGTGACTTTTTTATGTGGGAGCATTCGAGACAGAAAAAGGCAGAATCCTACGTTTTTTTAATTTATTTATTTTATTACTTATACACATGTAAATAACAACAATATAATCTGTTTGATTAGTTTAAACTAGGTACATATCACTTTTTTCGCCTGTTATTGTCGTCGTTACAAAGAAATCTCGAATGAAAGAATTTAAGGAACTTTCATTTCAGTTCAGTTTTCTGTCCATTCCGGACACTAATAACATCCGTCGTTCTTGATGACATAAA
Source organism: Araneus ventricosus (assembly GCA_013235015.1). Classification (NCBI taxonomy): domain Eukaryota; kingdom Metazoa; phylum Arthropoda; class Arachnida; order Araneae; family Araneidae; genus Araneus; species Araneus ventricosus. Next base: position 10,828 of record BGPR01047619.1, on the reverse strand, counting down.
AATATAATATAAAAGGCAGTGCTCCAAGAAATCCAGGACAAAGCAAAAGCATGCGTCTTCAAAAAATGTAAAAAATAAATTAATTAATTTTTTAAAATCATTTTCCATAGATCATTTAGAAATTATAAATAGCATTCAGTCAAATTTCAATTACTCAAATTACTTTAATTTTAACTATGTATAAAGAGAAAATAAAATAAAATATGAAATTAAAAAACCAAAGAAATATAATACAATGTTTCAGTAGATGCTGTTGCATACAAAAAAACAAAGGCAGGCAAAACTTTTTTATTTGAGCAGAATTTTTTTTAGATTTAACAAATTGTAGAACAAGAATAAAAGAATCCATCCAAGTACAATTCATCAAGGGTTACCTACACATGCATGGATTCAAAAAAATGGGAACTTTTTCGGTACGAAGCTTGACTTTCGTCAAAGGAAACCTCTTGTAACCCGAAAGATCCCAGAAAGGCAAAGAAAGAACTGATTTACAAAATTTTTTAAAACATCCATACAAGAACGCCAATAAGAATTTAAAAAATTATTAGCCATCAGGCAAAAAATGCTGTCATAAAAATAAAACATTAATAAAAGTCTTTCTGGGATCTTTCGGGTTACAAGAGGCTTCCTTTGACAAAAGTCACGCTTCTTACAGAAAAAGTTCCCACTTTTTTAAATCTATGCTTTAGTAGGTAACCCTTGATGAATTGTACTTGGATGGATTCTTTTATTCATGTTCTACAATTTGTTAAATTTCAAAAAAAATTATGCTCATATAAAAATTTTTTTAATTTAAACAATGCTTTTAAATTAAGATTTGTTACTGAAATGTTTTAAATAAAATTAAGAAATGTAACATTTATAACATGAAACTAATTGTGGCCCACTTAAGGGCCAAACGAAAGAAATAACACTTTTCAAACTATAAGTAATTAATTCGGAAATAGTTATACAGTATAACTTTTCTAAGCGGTTATCCTCCTCAAAGGCTACTTTTGCTTGGCATGGATGTTTTGGTCTATAAACATAATTTTAAAATAATCTCTATTAAAGTCCCCTGAATCCCCTCTAAGAAGCCGGGTTGATCGCCCTTTCAACTTCAAGGAAATGTATTCCTTTCGTCTCTCTGACTTTTATAGAGAGGTAAGAAAGAACAAAAAAATTTTATACACTCAGAAAAAAACCGGAAAAGAGATTGAAACTAATCATTCCTTACACAATGTGATAAGAAAAGGGAATTTTGGCCTCTACCGAAGTTGAGCATTCAAAAGTTCATTTGTGCCGTTCAGGTGCTGATTCGGACTCTGACAAAGAAGTTGTTGATACGGGTTGCGACCATCAGCAAATGAAACTTTCAGCTTTAACTTTCGGAAAAATATTAAAACATTATTTCCCATTCTTCAGCAACTTCTGTCGAAACGATTAAGGATTTATTTCTCCAATTAAAATAACAAAACTGAAAAATAATTAAATCCAAAAAGACTATAAGTTCCAAGCAAGCATAAATTGTGTCCTTGTACAAAGAGAAGTAGAAATTTTCGAATTAAGTATTTTTTTATTAAATGATTCTTAAAATTCAGTTTATCAGAAATAACGAATTAGGGCTTCTTTAAATATGTGTTTTGTTCTTCCAAAAATGAAATTGCTTTATAGCGGCCAGTTTTTCCTTGGAACGGAGGATGGACGCTGTAGAGGGATTTCACTGCATGTTCGGGGAAGTGGGGTAAAACCGGGTAGCTAAGGTTCGAAGGCCTGCTGGAGATAAAATATTCGACAGAGAGCTTGCCACATTTTATTAAAATATTCATTGTTTATCGGAGTACAATAGATATTTCCATAAAAGTCACAGATTAATTACTTTTTTATGAATGATTTCTTTATTTAAAAAAGTCAAACAACCCGGTTTTACCCCACTGGTACACATGTTAACGTTATTGGAAATTAGGTAAACCCGATTTTCAGAGGAAAAGTTGCAATCGTTTTTATTTTATGTGACAATTTAAGCATATTACTTACAAAATTCACATGTAAAGCAGTTGTCTTCTTCCCCAGCGCCAATGTAGCTTTCATGGGCACAGCTAAGGCAGTTTTTACATTGGTTTAACCATTCTTCTCTATTTAAATTAGAAAATTCATCATTAAAATATAAACAATCAACGTCTTTTGTGTTTTATCGTCTTAATCGGAGGAATCATCAATATTGATTGTCCAGGGTCTTACGCAACTTGGAGTACCCGGTTTTACCCCGAGTACAGGGGTTATAAAAAACGAAATAGCACAGTACAATTATTAGAGTAAATCCTTATCGTTTGATAGGGTATAAATCCTTAGTAAACGTATAATAAGCTGGACTAAAAATGGTTTTTTAAAATGTAATGATTTTTAAGTAAGGACAGTTTGAAATCAAACGAACATTAGAGAGTTGACGTCTTAAAACAAATAAACCTTCACAGAAGCAGCGAATTCAACAGTTACAACACGCCACTATGACTGTTCCTTTTACTTGACTAGTAGAGTGTAATTCAGTATCTGTCCACTAGAAAGAAGAACTAATTTTGTCAGAATCAAGGGTACGCGGTTTTACCCCATTACCCGGTTTTATCACACTCTCCCCTATATATCACAATAATTTTTTCCCTTTTTACGAACATGTGATATACTTTTTTTAAACCTTAGAACAAGTTTTGACATTAAGAAAGCTAATTATTTCTTTGTGATTACATAAATGTTAAGTCATTTTCAACAGTACGACCCAACTAACTCACGATAAAAGCAGGAGCATATTATTTAATCTGAAATATTTTCAATTTTGAAGATAAAAAAGAAAGAAGGAAATTGCGCTTCAATCTTCGAACGGTGACATTGAAATTATTGCTTACTATGACTTACTTAAAAGAACTTTCCATTTTATTATTCAAATTATGTTTTACGAAAACATTAGTGCCCTCAGGCCATACATATATCAAACTTTAGACTCATAGAAACTATCTCGGCCTGATCAATGTAACAGCATGTAAAAGAATTCCAATGAAAATTTCTTACATTAATTTCGAAAAATTTTAATTATACAGGATTATTAATCAATTTTAGGTGAACATATCAAGTTTTCGTGATAAAGATTTTCAAGTTTAAGATTAAATTTGAAACGAGGTTTGCAGATTTTCAGTTTTTCAAATAGATCGTCTGTATACTGCTAAAAATGACCAAGTCAAAAGAAAAACAAGTTAAGATGCTCTTGTTATTTTAAAATGTCATCTCTGTAACAGAAAAAAATGCACGCAGAGCAATATGTCGCCAGTATACAATATATGCTGCACACATATTGACATATATATATGTTACTGTGAAAGACCGAAATTGACGAATGTCGACTTTCATCGGTGAATGTCGACATATGCCACAAACATTCACCGGAGATTATCAACATTCACCGACCGGAAAAACTGACATTCACCGGAGAATATCGACATTTGCTAGATCGGTCTTTCACAGTAACATATACACAACATATTCTGCTACAGATATGACATTTTAAAACAACAAGAACACCTTAAATAATTTTTCTTTTTACTTGGTCACTTTTAGCATTATACCGACGAAATATTTTCTCTAATTATATTTTTAAGTATAGAATTGGTACCTAATTACATGCCATTGGGCATAATCGAGATATATTGCGATTGAGATCTGAAGGCAAAGTGGAGTGAAGTTAAGTTACTTAAACCAGCCAGGTTTCAAAAGTCTCTACAATTCAAATTTTAATTTGTATCCACTTTTGAAAAACGCTTATCATTGCGAGAAATTATCTTCAATCATGAAAGAAAATAAGTCTCCTGTAAGATCCATAATCACAGATCTTGAGTCAATTATTGAGGTAATTACCGCCAACAAGGTTTTTTCCCAGTTATGAAAATTGGTAGCAGAAAAAAAGTATTAATTGTACTGTTGTAAATAAATAAGTTGATAAAGCACTCCTTAATATCAAGAAACGAAAAGAGCTAGATGGTGAAATTTGGCATATAGTTAATTATAGATCTTTATAAAATTTTGAGCTACATACGTTAACGCTTTGACGGTCTATCAATTTGTCTGTCTATTCATGCATATGACATATGTATGAACACAATAAATCAAACACACGAGTAATATAGGTGAATTTTAGTATATGATCTTTACATCAGAATCTAGATTAGAGGTTCCCAACCTGTGGTACGCGTACCCCTGGGAGTACGCGAAATCAAAGTTGGTAATGGCGTAAACAAGGAAACGTAATGGATTAAAAATGTTACAGAATTTCGTTTTCCCAAGTGAATACTCACTATTCGATAACTATACCACTTAAATAGTTGATTATTACGAAATATAATTTCTGGCTATCCTTATAATTTAATGCGAAATTATTACAATACTTCTTTCATTTGCAATGCCGTTGAACTAATACTGCTGTGAAAATGGAATAAAATGTGAAATCAAAAAAAATCCTGCAAGTGTAATTATTCGAGTCATTTTATCCTTAAACTTAGGCAAGCCGTTAACATTATTGATAAAATCTTATTTGGATCTACGAATGGTGGGGGAGATGGGGAGTCGATATGACAGCAGGGGGTACGCGAAAATAAAAAAGATTAATCAAGGGATACGCGAGGGAAAAATGGTTGGGAACCCCTGATTTAGATCAAAGTCTAATTTTGGACTAAATCCATCAATGGGTAGACTGTCTGCTTGTTTGCCATAAATTACTCAAGAATGCAACAAGCTAGATCACTGGTTCCCAAAATGTGCCTCCTGTCACCCTGGAAAGTCTCTATTTCCTCGCAGGGGCGCTGCGAGAGAATATATAATTTTCCTAATTTTATTCCCATTTTTAATTCGATTTCATAAGTCGCGACATCAAGCGTAACTTCCGCGAACTGACAAGTAGATGGTTTGGACGAGATCCGATAGACGTCGCGTACTTTATTTTAATATATAAATGGACATGGCTGTCAATTTTAATTTAAATTATGCATTTTCTTTCAATTTTGCCAATTGTATCTCATCTTTGTTAAACTACATATCATCCAGGATGGCACTTTTCCCGTAAAAAGCAGTGTAATGGTTCTCGTGCGAATTGTTGTGCGAAAACTTGTGTAGAAAAAGAAAATGAAGGTCGCTATGTCCAGTTTAAATCCACAGTTTGAGAAAGTGTGTAATGATCAACAAGCTCATTCCAAAACTTGTTCGATAAATTTTTGAATGAAAGAAAATGTCTTTCATTTATTTTTGCCTTACTTATACAAAAATTATTGACTATTTTGCAGAAAGTATTTGTTAGAGTTTTGTATAAGGTACCTTGGAAAAATTTCATAACCACTGAGATAGATAAAATGAATTTGGTCTCTGGCCTTGACACCAAAAGTCTAGATCTACATAAAATTTTGGACCCAATCGGTCAAAGGAAAGAGATCCAAAATGCAAACACGATCCGCTTCACTATATCACGATACAGAGAAACTTCGATTAATCATCTCTCGTTTAACCGTCAGTTTCTGTTATCCGTCTCATATAAAAACCAAAAACTAACGTAGGTTTATAGTTTTCTCATACATTTCTGTACATTATACATATTGTAAAATTAAATACAACACGTATGTATTGTTCACTTTTAAAGGATTTTCTTTTTATTTTCGTCCCAAGACAGCAGTGAAATCACGTGTCTGTACATATGTATTAAGAGATTTTTGTTATTCGTCCATTCGGTTATCCGTCACAGTTCTAGTCCCGATGGTGACGGTTAATCGAAGTTTTACTGTACTTAACACAAAATACACTGTATTCTGTAATTATACGAGAAAGTAGAGAGAAGAACACTATCGCTGGTTTTATTTATTTTTAAAAGGAAATTTTATTTTCATTTACATCTAATTTAATATAAATTCTTCATCTTCGGAATTAGTTTTCCTACGGATTACAAAAACGGTTGAAATTGGTACATATATTAGGAAGACTGTCTTAAACTACTCTTTTTCCGAAATATGATTAATACTTGTACACAGACATTGAGTAAAACTTTTGATTAAACCTCGTTTGTTTACCGAATAAATGAAAATGTCTTCTTTATATGGATAAATTCCAGGAAGGGTCCTTTTTCCCCTCCCCAACTTCCTAAACTACATATTTTTTACTGATCTTCATTTAATCTCTGTGTAAGTAGTTTTTAAGTTATAATATTATGATAAACTGAAATAACAAATCATTTTACTGTGGATCACCTTGAAGAGAGTTGGTTCCAGTGCTTCGCGTATAAAAAAAATTAGTTAAAAGTAACTTAAAACAAAAAGGTAAAACAGAAAATTGTTTTAACACAATCTAAAAACTCTAATACAAAGTTTGCCAGGGCTTGTGAATTAGTCATTCAAATGCAATAATAACTGGGCCCCACTGATCTGCAAATGAATTTAAAACGTGAAAAAATTCCTAAGAAGAAAATTCTGAATTTGTACGATACTTGATTGTAATATGAATAAGTCCGAGTACATGGCTTTGTAAATCAAATGAAAGCACAAAATGAAATAACCCTGAAAATACCACAAAAAAATATCGAAGCCCCTCAAAGTTGCTGGAACCATAGGCAGTTGCCTACTTAGCCTATTTGATAATCCGGCCCTGAGCGAATGCTTCAGTGGAAGGATACTTTGTGTGCTGCACAATTGATGGATATTCATCACGATCATTCCAAGGGATCTTGCGCCAAAGACCATCGCAATGTCGCCAAGAGGGAGTCTCGTAGAAGGCGACGGGCGAGTGGCCAAGCGGTTCGCAATGAAAAGAATGACAAAAAGTAGGTTCCTCACTGTAGGTCAGTAGAGGAAGTGACAATAAGAGAAACCATGAATAAGTGAATTTATATTGCATCCGGCACAACATCACACAGATCGAAGCCCTTCAAAAGAAACATCTGCTGGAGCACACGATCGACAATATCCGACGGCTGTTTCGTGTTCCGTTACATAAGGCACTAGTGTTCTTGCCTTCGACTTTCCCGCGTATGGCGGGGTTTGACATGGGTTTCTTAGCATAACGAAGAGGTTCGAGTATGCGTTTTGGGCCCCTTTCCTTTGAACTATTAGATTCAAACTTTGATACAGATCTGCAATATTTGTGTCAAAAACCACATAGCGAATTTCATTTATGTAGCTTGTTGCGCTTTTGAGTTGTCAAGAATATACGGACCGATAGACAGCTAACTCATTGGTGGATTTGATCCAAAATTCGATACAGATCTAGAAGTCTGGTGATAAAACCATACGCCAAATTTTATCCATCTGCTCGTTGCTTGTTTGAGTTACCGTATTCATGTTGAAACGAACAGACCGACAGAGATTTTTATTTGACAGATTTTGTCCAAAATTTGACTGAAATCTGCTATTTTGGTGAGAAGACCTCATACCAAGTTTCACCCTCTCCAGCTCGTTTTGATCTTTATTATTGTGTTCACAGAGAGACGGACATAATTCCAAAAATGAATTTTTCATAGGATCCAAGAAGGTCTAAAGCGCGGAAATTCATCAAATTCTCGAGGTCAATTTTTCGACGATTACAATACTCTTTCATTTTATGCTTCACACACGAGAAAAGTAAAAAAGAAAAACAAAGAAAATTATAAATTTCCATCTTACAGTTATGAAGATTTTCATTTCGTTTGGCAGTTTGAAGTTTCAAATCATTTGATTTTTCATTATGATGAAACGCTGATAGATAGAACATTATAATTTTGACATACTTCAGAGAATTATGTTTTAAGTCCTCGAAGATTTGGAGAAAAAACGGTCAATTTGTCTTGTCAAGTAATGGAAGCCCTTATAACATTCGTAGGACTTCAGCATCTTGAGTGTCAAGCTGTCTGCATTTGACATTAATCTAGTACTCTGTTTCACCGCATGACCAACGCACTGACTAAAAATCTGATAAACTGAATATTCTTTTAAACCAAAAGTTTGATGGGCTAGTTAAGGTTTTGTTCTGAGTCTGTCTCAATATCTGCCTTTTCAGCCTTAAAGTATACTTTTTTTCATATTTATTTCGAATTCTCTTGAACAAAACTTCTTTCTAACACAAATTATAGGCTACAAATAAAATATTACGGATTACTTTTTAAGAAATTCACTTCCAGAGGATGCCCTCCTTCCATCAAAATTTAGGATTTTAATCTTTTGAAATAAGATGTACAATTAAGGAAATAGAGTCCATTCGCGTAAGGCCACAGTCACATGATAGAAGTAACTGCGCATGTCATCTAACATTTAACTACATGTTTTACGCTTTTCCTCCTGTTAAGAATCCCCTTCGGGCATTTGATTTCTACATAGGACTCTTACATGTACATAGGAGAGGACTCTTGATGTACAGAAAACATTTTTTGAACTACACGGAAGTCCCAAATAAGACGAATTCGAAACTTTTTCCAATTTATAAAAAACTATAGTCACAAAAAAATGTCCTGTCGGCCAGCTGGAAAGCGAAGATAGATTCCTGTTGTCCGGAGATATAAGCAAAAGAGCATTTTACTCCCTCCATCATTTCCTCATCTAATTTCATAAAATTTGGGACTATGAAGGGTGAAAAGGGGTGGCAGAGAAAACAGTTGATGAGAGCTTCCCAATAAGGTGTCACATTCATAGGTTAAAAGGCAGTTGGAGTCAGGGATTGAAAATCACTTTTAAGCCCATCAGTTCTAAGAAATTGTAGCTATCGAAAAACTTTCCGTACAAAAAATGTTCGTTGTGATAAGGAGGAAATTCATCTAATTTGAAATATATTTCTATCTTAAGGGAGTTATAAGGAAATTAAAATTTCAATCCCAAAATTTCCACCCCCTTTGAGCTTTATAGCCCATCTACGAACTCTACCGATATTTTCATCATCACTTCAATATATCACTTGCCAATTGCAGTATTCCCATAAGAAATCTAATTAAAATCAAACAGTAGGGTCTTTTAACAAGAGGTTTTTACATCATTAATTTAAGTTACGTCACAAGTAATTATTATTCATTCTAAATCTCTAGAAAAAACGTAATCAAAATCTGTCAGGAAATAGAACATTTTATGCTTGAAAGCATGTGTCTGTCACAGCTTCGTTAAATAATTTTTCTTCTTATAACGTAAAATTCAATAGAGATATTTTAAGTGTATTTTAAAAATAAAATTTTACACATTTGAAAAAAAACATGGAAATAAATATCTTACCCTAACGAAAGACCTAGAAAATCGAGATATGAGAGTTGATTTCTATAGCTAAGAATTTTTTTACCTTTCTTCACAATCTTGATATGGCGATGGCAATGGAGAGAAACGGAAATCATTGTTCAACATTGTTTTTATTATGATAAATCAAACATTTTCGAAATCGGAGCATTTTTCTTCTGACAGAGCAAATTTAGTTGGAATGCTTTAAAAAAACTGAAAATAAAGAACTGTATTTTTTTTTTTTTGTTGTTGTTGTTGTTCGCCATAATCATTTTAATTTATGTAAGTAAGAAATTGCCAGCCTATTTTGCGTGTCGGGGAAAAAATTACAAAAGTTAAAGAATTAAAAATAAATTAATGATATAGTAAAATAAATTTAATGTGCATTTTTTCAAGGCATGTATACTTGAAAAAGAAATATTTATGAAATCTGAATTTTAAAGAAGAAATGTCAAGTTCTTTTGTCTCGAAATATCGGATTATAAAATTTAAAAGAATTAAAACAAACTACGGAATGATTAGAATATAGATCTAGTTTCTTTTGCCATAGTTCAAAAAATGACTACTGGCATGCTTTGAATTAAATTCCAAAATACGTACTTTGAAATATAAATTGAACTAATATTCTTCATCTTTCTCTTTCAATTCATCAACAATGCAAAATGTGTAAAGACTACATTTCAAATTTTATCTTTTTAGCTTGTTGAGTTTTGGAGTTACCGGGTTCACATACAGAAAAAAGACACAAACATAATTCCAAAAATATTCTTATCTAGTACATCTAAAATGTGGATATTCTTTATAAACTCGAAATCGTATTCTTTCACATTTACAATACGTTCTCTTTGGATATATCGTATACGAGAAAATAAAAATATCAACCAACTGTAACTATTGCCAGTAGCAAAACAATTTTTTTAGTAACGACACAGAAGAATAATGTACTTTATCTAAAGTATCCTTTTTACTTTTTTTTATGTAAATGCAATGTCTTAAAATAAAAAATATGCTTAAAATGACAAGCAAGTCTATCCAGTAAAATGTAAACCTTAAAAAAACTATTTTAATTCTTAAAATGGGAAGCAAACATTGTTTGCAAATTTTCACAGTACAGTAAAAATGTCGAAGAAAAATAATAGTATAAGTAAATATAAGCCTTACAAGAATTAGTTAAAATTGTTTAATTTTAGGATACGTGCCTCTCTTTGTTGATTATTTTACTTTATCGTATATGAAATCTACAAAATTCAAATATTTTAATTGTCAAAACATTCGCCTTCGGTATTTTGATGAATCTTCACCTTTTAGATATTTCTGAGTCAGAAAAAAAGACATTTTTCTAATTATATCTGTCTGTGAACCCTATAACTCAAAAACGCAACAAGCTAGACATATGAAATTTGAAATACAATAGTTACACCAAAATTGTAGATTTTTATCAAATTTTCGACTAGATTCATCAAAAAGAAAGCTGTCTGTCAGTACGTTTAAGTACCTGTGAACAAAATAACTAAAAAAAAGCAAAGAGTTAAATAGATGAAATTTGGAATATAATTTCATTACTAGAATTATCGATATTTACCAAAATTTGGACGAAATCT
>BGPR01047618.1:0-11746 GCA_013235015.1 Araneus ventricosus | reverse complement strand
CTGCAAAGCTTAAGTGGCTGAAGGGTACGAAGAACAAAAATGTTTTGTGAAAATCGACAACCGATTGTAGTGTGCTATCTGAAATTTTTATTGGCCTGTTTCCTTCGAATCATAAAATGAAACAAAACATTACTTTTAAATGTATCTTGCTTTGAATATATAAAATCACGAAACTCAGATTTATCCATCATCAAGAACTGATTGCAAAATGTATAATTGCGGTCATGAAAAATTGTATATGTGGTTATAAAAAGCTATTCAAAAATCCCAAAAAACCAAAATCTAGTTGAAGATAATTATGTGAACTTCTAATTGTTGTACTTAAAAATTAAAACTAATATTAAAAATTTATAAATTATAAAAATTTGATTAAACGAGTTTAATTAAACGAAATCATTATAAAATTGTTTCTATTCATGAACACTGTTCTTTTGATCACAGAAATCCTCACCAAAATGCCCTGCAATTCATGAATCAGATATCAAAATATTTAATTCTAAATGCCATTCATCTATAAAATATTAATGCAACCCCAATTCTACTCGTAATGACACAATCCCATTCCTCTCAAGCGACTCTTAAATAATCATTCGTTAATAAATCTTTCAGTTCTGGAGTCAGGTGTGTCCGGATATCTTCAATATTTAATCTATCAATTATTCAATTTATTCGTTATTTCCACTCAGATTTGACTACATTTCTTCTGGAACATGAAACTATTCTGACTGAGACGTCGAAATCCAATAAGTTCTTACAAGTTGACGATTCAAATACAAATCTGAAATTGCCCAGGGGAACGCAACAACCCCCACGCGATTCCTTCTTTCTCATCACTACCTCAAATCCTTTTCCAATATACAATTGAATAAAATGAATTATTTCTTGTTAATATTCATATCTCATTCGGTAACGTAACTTCATTCACAAGTAGTAAATAGTTTCAGCAATAAATTTAGAAATTGTAGATCTAGCCTGCTAAAGGAAGAACAACTTTTATTAATTTTGAGTTTATTTGATGCTTAAAAAAACATCTTTAAAATGACTTTTTAAATTTTGATTTACCAGTTTGATGACGATCCTTCTCCAGAAATCCTTTGTGCTTCACGGGTTGCAAACATAGTATACAAATATTCAATCTAAACCTATCAAATATAGTCATGCTATTGCTTCTATCGCAAAAGGATCGTGTGAATAAAAACACTTGAAGGATATTAAAAAGAAAAACAATGTGAATAAATAAAAAGCTGAAACTACGCATTTTTTCAAATAAATGAATTTTGTTCATGATATAATAGTTCAATTTAAAACATGTAATGAAAATATTTTTTAACGCAGTCTTAAAAGGCTTTAACAAATTAAATTTAACGAAACATTGAGTTCATTACGAACATTATATTCATTTTTATGAAACAGAAAGTAGCAAAAATTTTCAAAAACGTTATTCAAAGTAAAATAAGAAAAAAAAGTTTCAATCTGATAAAAATTCTCCTTTTTTTATAGAAAAATCTTTTGTAGTCCTATATGTCAGAGCAGCTATTTTATTGCTTAGTTTATATTTATTCAATTGATGATCTCTTGAAAATGACGATCTCAATGAAGTTTTCTTCTTTGTAATTCGAACACAAATTTCCTCTTTATTCCATCTCTTCTTCATTTATTATTCCAATTCCTATACTATTTGAAAAGTTATCCGATATCAAACCTAGAGACCCATTTAACGTTAAAACGTCGAAATTCGTAATAAAAATTAATTCCAAAACTGCAATTAAAGAAGTTTTCATACAGTTTTTAAAAGTTAATATTTCGTCACACTCGAAATCGAATGATACTCTCAGTGAAGTTTGAAAAATTCCTATTTTTCTTAGAAATGAAATCAAAATACCTAATTTAAAATGCTTTTTTTATTTATTTCAAAAACATATCATAATTGTTTTCGAAGACAAGTAATTTCACTCTTGTGATTTTAATATTTGTGTTGATGCACTAATTCTGCACAGTAAAATAAAATCTTAACCAAATTGTTAATGATTTATATAGAAGTTTAAAATGGCAGACAATTTTGTCTTTGCGTTAGTGATTTAGTTTCATCGAGTTCTTCATTAAAATAAATGAACGCATGCATTAATAACTAACTTAATAATAAACTAACGGATCATTTGAAAGAATAAAAAATATTATATTATTATACAACAACATTGGTTTCTAGTAGGAACTTGACTTAAAACTAGATCCAAACAAATTCATGTTAACAATTAGAAAAATCCTCTTTCCGAGTTCATGAAAAAATTATAAGATAAACAAATTTTTTTATCTTTTAAAAACTTCGAGAGAAACAACGGCCTTTCTTGAATTACATTCTTTGACCTTTTTTCTAACGATGTATTATTTCAGAATAGACAATGAGAGAATAGGCAATTAAGAATAGGCAATGAGATCATAAAACGATCTCATTCTAAACAACCCACTCGATAACTAACTTTCTAAATTCTTGTGGATTTATCACAAACACAATATCCTTCTAATTTAATGTCAGATACAATAGCTGGAAGGAAAATGAAACATTTGTTACTAATAAACTTATTCTCGATTTACATAATTGATTATCACCCCCTGGATACGAAATGGGAATCAAAATTGTGGATTTCCAATCGATATTTCATCTTGAAAATGCATATGAAATATATTTATATGCTCGTATAAAACAGTATTATGTATTTTTTTAATACCAAAGAACATAATTTTAAGCCAGATTTAATCAATTTAACTAAGAAAGAAGACATAGTTCAATTCACAAAGAAACTTTAAAAGATCCTTTCATCACGTGTTCAATTTCACCGATTTCGAACTAAGCTTTCGTTTATTCTTGCTAGAAAACTTAGCTTTTAAAGTAAATGAATCTATCCTTTAACTTATCTCTTCTTAATTATATCTCTGAAATATTAAGAATACTGTATCCATCATTGTTTAAGAAAATATACATATAAATACGAGCTATCTGCTTTTGAACTGAACATGAAAAATGTAAAATGACGTTTGCGCAGCTCGAAGGGCTAAACTACTGCTACTACGAATAATATGCTTAGCGTCAAATTTTTCGTAATTTATTTTTCAGAAGGTATTGCAAGAACCGTTGCTATGAAAACTGCAATTTTTTTCGTCCTTTTGAAGAAGCTGATCAGTAAAATAAATGTTTGTGTCTGGTTTCCCTTCCTGTTCGTTGCTTCCTTTAACTTATCTCTATCATCTAAGAAACTTATGCTTGAATTCATCCTCTTTGGCTCTGAAATGCTTACACCTGTTGATATTGATTCAAGTGGGAACATTTTGAAATTTATAACTCTACAAAACGATTTTTCTTGCATTTCCATGTCTGTGATAGTCTAATAGTATTCAATTCAAATTTAAGGGGAATCAGAACTCTATAAGCTATCAAAAATTCGATTGTTTTGATTTTTATATATTTGAAATCTCCATTTCAAGACCTTTCCAACGATATAAGTCTTTTGCTCAGGTTCATATTAGAAGTAAGTTAAAATAAACTTTAGAAAAATGTAAACAGATTAATGTAACACAAAATTCTTACCTTTAACTCGAATTATCTCAAAATGGTATGTTTGAAACTGCGTGTACCTTTTTCTCAAAATCTACTTTCTATATGCTCTTGAAATTTTCACCACCTATTCTATACATATAAATGTATATACTGATGGCAAATTTTTTTCTTATATTTCAAAAAGTATTCTTAATATTGCTGATCTCGTGTTAGAAAATGGCATTTTTAAAAAAAATTCATAGTTACGTTCAGTTAAAAACCTTTTAAAAACAACCAAGCCATATTTATGCAATATTGTCACCTCAGTATAGAGATAAATGTCAACTCAAAATATATAAAAAATTTAAACATGTATCTATAATAGATTGTGAGAAAAGGTACATAGAAAATGGTCAATTTAACATTGGCGGTATAGTGGTACTGACTCCCCTTAAAATTAATGTTGTAAATGGAAGTTTTCCATTAATTTTTTAATCAATTATATTTAACTAATCATGTAATACAAATTTCGCGCAAATCGGAAGTCAGATTCATTTGAGTAAATACTTTTTGCACAATATTTTTTATACAAATTTGCGTATTTATTATTTTTTTCACTTTTTGAGCATAGCATTAAAATTCAAGGGGAAGTCCCAGATAAATGGAATTCAATACTTGAGCAATAGTTTCGAAATTCCAGTGAGTCACTATGTATTTATCTCTGGAGCCAATGGAGCGAGAATGGATAACACAATTACCGTAGAACTAGACATTAGAAAATACATCTATATCAGCTTCCCCATGAATTCGGTATATCACAGGTCAGCTATAACAATATTCAACGCAAAACATAACAAAACGCTAAGACCACTTGTAAATATTGCCATTCAAACATTTACACTCTCAATGGAAATGTTACAAGTTGTGCTATGAGAGTCCCTTTGTAATATTAAACTTGGAACTTTCGGGACAGGTTTTAAATTCTGAACTCTTATCAGAGGTTCAAAATAGCATCATTTTCTTTAAAAGTTCATCCCGAATCTACGGTAGAAAGTATAAATAGCGGTTCGCATGGCATACATTGTGGAATTGGAGCTTGGACAGTGGTCCTCCGATAATGAAGAGTTTAGTTTAGTTATATTAACGCCACGTTCTGAAGCAACACGAGAGCTATTTGAGGACGGACCTAGTCATTTTGAACCTCGGTCATGTGACGAGGACACCTGATCTGGCACCACCCTCTCCAAATTTCCACCCCTCACCAACGTGAGGAAGTTTGGTCCCCTACGTATGGTTTAACGTGTAACACGACGGATTTTCAGTGGAATTTGGTTTCGAACCTGGAACTGGGTGACTAGTTATATTTCTTAATGAGAACGAGTTAAAATCAATATAAAAGGTTCTAAACTTTGCCAATTTCTGTTAAACTTGTTTTTCTAGAACACCGAATCCATGAGGACTGATGTTCTACTAGTTTTATTAATTTTTTTACAGATTTTATAGTGAATATCCGAATTTATTCTGTGTATTAGAAGTAGCTAAAATAAGATTGACAAAACATCTTCAGAAGTACTTTTCATTCAAATTCTATAGAGAATTTCTTTGTATTCAGTATGCATTTACTTCTTGCATTCATTATTTTGAGAGTTTTTTCATTCATTTTAGCACAGAAACAATTCCTGTTAGCATGAAACAGTAAGATAAAGAATGCATGAGCGAAATAAGCTTCTGTTCTCCCGATATTGAATGGAGGAGTGGAAGTTAACCCTCTAACTATGTTTTCCGAGCACAATTCGTTCAGCGATTATGACATTTTAAAACTTATGAGCTAAAAGTAAATGATTCATAACGTTATAATTCAATACAAAATGGCATGAGCTAAAAGTAAATGATTCATAACGTTATAATTCAATACAAAAATGGCAAGTAATCCATAAATATCAAGTGTTCTATTGAACGTTAGTTGAATTAATACGCAATGAATTCCCCAAAACAAAGAATCATTATTATATAGTATAGAAAACCACACGGTTAAGGAATTAAATTGAGGAAGCTTTCGAAATCTCAAAAGACTCCCACAAACTTCCACTCAAAGCAAATTTTTGCTAGTTTAGGAAAAAACATGTTTATTTCATTGAAAGGAACATTTTATTCAACTCGTTAAAAAGATAAGTAACTCTCTCCTTGGGAAATCTCTTTCGTAAACTTGTTGGAAGAAGCATGGAAACCAGCCAGAGGCCCATTTTTGGTAAATAAATAAAAGCGTTCTTTGGAAACTGTACACTTCGGATACTATTGTTTTATGACCACTGAATTTTTATGATTTTCTGACCATTAACAACAAGATTTAAAGCATGTACTAACAAATACTCTTTCATTCTGACACTTTATACTCACTATTCAAATTTATATTATTTTGGTACACCTAAAAACAACTTTTTTCCTTGTTCCTTAGCTCAATGCAGAAAAAAATGTTCTTGTATGAAGAGTCGTCAAAGCATGAACTATGCAAAATACACGATTTATATGAAGCCGAGAATGTGCTGTCGGTCTATTCATCTGTGGTTTCTTTCACTGTTTATGGTTTTTCGTTTTATAAACTGTTTTATAAAATATCGGAAAAACAAAAAAAAAAAAATTCTCTTAAAACTTAGCGTTCAAAGGAATGCATTTGAAACATCAATTAAAGCATTTCAATCACTATAGAGTTACATAAGTAGACTTCGATTTCACATCTCTACTAATAATAAAGGAGAATGTGTGTGTGTCTGTGTCTTAGTCCTCTATAGGGCAGACCACTGAACATAGAGCTACGAAATTTGGCACACACATACTTTGGAGGGTGGGAATGTGCACCTCTGAACCCATTTTTGATATTTTAATTAATTAAAAATTAAGCGAAAATTCAGATTTTTTCCTTCATAACTTTCGAATAACTTCGAAAAATTATTTTTACACCATCTGAACATTAAAACATTATCTTTTCAATGCTAAAAATTAAGTTGATGTACGATTTTGTCTCAAATTTTAATAAATTTTAAATATACTATATTTTACTTTCTTCTTTTATTTGATCAGTTTTTCTGTGAAATCCGTAAAGGAAGTCCTCAAGATAGCAATTATATAATGAAATCATCCAGTAAACTGAAAGATGATCTTTTTCATGCTGTAATTCTTTTTCTCAGAGTGTTTTAAGCCAATTATAAAATGTGCCGCGCCAATTTAAAGTTGAAATCAAATGCGTATTTTACGTTATTGTAGACAAGGAACAGAACAAGTACAAGGCTACGAAAAGAAAGCGTGTTAAATGTTTATAGCAATTTGAAGTTTAAAACAACTTTGTTAAGGAAGCCATGAATATAAAATTATGTATAAGAGATTCAGTTGAAATTTTATTTCCTGCGATCAAGCTGGTCGCCGAATGCGGCTAGTACAGAACGCCGCCTCATGTCCCCGTGCCTGATGCCATTACGGCACCCGAACCGGTTGAATGGACATGGGACATGCGGTTAGTACAGAATAAAATAATGTAAACACACTGTTATTATTTCAGAAATTAAAGTACTCATAACATTTTCTACCCTATTGGAACTAGATACTTTACACTGCGGCTAAGATATTGTTACGAAAATCCACCGGTGGGTATACGTGAATATAGACCAACAAGCAAGATGAGTGCTCAACTCACTAGCTTGCACTGCCGTCAAAACTCCGAATGACTCTTCGTTTGAATAACTTACTTTTCATACTTTTTTCGACTCGATGTGACGTCTCATAGCTATATCACGAAGGTTCTCTACATTTCCGTTCCCAGTGACATAGGACCACAATTCCTGAATTTTCTAACAGTTTCGTTTTGTCGCCAAAGTCGCCAAGAAGGTCACAAAGATAGGCATTCATTGGCTTGCCTTACAGTAAAACCTTTGTAAAACTCTGTTTCTTGTCAAAAGACTAGCATGTCAGGGAAACAACTTTACAGCTTCGTAACAATATCTTCACGATATCGTACATCATTCAGAATATCGAGTATCGCACGATATTTTGTGCTAATAAGGTGTAGTCATACCAGATTTAATACTTTAAAACGGTTGCAGATATATAATGAATTACTCGACTCGTTTAAAAGCACTTAATAGACAAACCCTTAGTATGCGTTTTCTATAAAAATATCGAGTAAATTTTGAGGTCGTTTAAAACACAAAAAAATTATTTCTAGAATTTCTAATTTAATCAAAGTATACGTGTTATCTTAGATGAAATTTCAGAATACAAAAATGACGTTCTCTGGATGTTTCTTTTCCATTGGATGATTTGGATGTGTTTCGACTGAATTTTTGACATGCAATGGGATTTTTTTAATTATTGACATAAGAATAAACATAAGACTACTGAATTCGATTCGACTAAAAAATCCTAAATATTTGTACTTTTGAATCAAAGAATTAAATAACATTTTAAGTATCTGAGCATTAAAATTATTATAATACCTTATATTTTTTATTTTATCAACAACTTCTAATTAGTTAAATAAAATTCCGTAGCCATTTAAAGTAAGTGAAAGGAAGTCATTTCAGAATGAATGCAAACAGAAGATCTGAAGGGCAAAATTCTTTCTAGAATCATAAATTATTCCGATTAACCAAAGGAACTGAAGTTATTTTGTACGCATTAAAGTTGTTGAAAACTATGTAACTATTCTAATCAAGTTTTTGACATGATTCTACATTTTACAAGAATAACAAATGAAATTTCTCTAAAAAATTATATAAAAATGTAAGCACACTTACGGAAAAAAACGTAGGAGATTTATTAAATCATAAGCAATTTTTCGGCTCAAAAGAAAGAATTCAAATATTCATGTTCTGCTTAATTCAATTCATGTATAATACTTCCGGATATTCATCTTACATAATAAGCACCAGGATAGAGCAAAGTAGGCGAAATGTGCACGTTTCGGAGATTCATTCTGTGTTCACTCACTTAAGTTCAAGATAATATGGAGAATCCTCCCCAAGTCTCATTTTGAATAACTAATACGGAGAATCCTCCCCGAGTCTCATTTTGATACACTAATACGGAGAATCCTCTCCGAGTCTCATTTTAATACACTAATACGGAGAATCCTCCTCAAGTCTCATTTTGATACACTATTAAGATTTAAACATTGTCAAATGACCAAACTTGAAATGACTTCTTCATTTGAAAAATCAAGAGAAGCCTTGCATTAGAGTTAATTCCGAAAACCCTGTTATTACATTAAAATTTTTATTTTATTAAATTAAATATTTTATTTTGTTGGAATAAAAATGCATCAATTACATTAGGGATGATTTAATTACCTTATGGCATAATGGAAAACTCTTGAGAACTATGGATGTTCACATGAGAGATGTACATGAATCTTATGATTACTTAGCACTTTTCTAAATAAATACGTATATTTTTAATTTATTAATTATTTGAGCGTTTTATTTGACTTCCAAATTAATTTTGTTCTCTGAGCATACATAAAATATGTATTGAAACACGATAATCAAAGTTTACGATTATTTATATGTATTTAAAATTCACTGTATAGGTCAAGTCTAATATCGGTTAAACCAAGTTAAAGGAGATAATTTAATATGAGATTGAGATCAAGATCTGGAAAGAAATTTGAGCATTAGAAAATTTTGAATATTATCTGCATTTGGTAAAATAAAATGAAAATGTGTTGGAAAAAATAACAACAACCTTTCTGGATGAACGGTTATAAGAGAAAATTGTCGCACGTAATCTTTTTAATATACAATTCTTGGATTTCTTTAAATATTACGTTTCACTGCATTTAAGTTTATAACTAAAAGTAGCAATAATTATTTGTAATTACGACACATTATTTTGGTCCTAAGTTTTTCAAGCTATTACGGGAATAATTAAAGAATAAGTTAAATTGAAAATTTCAAAAATAACGTTTTCTTGCATATTTCCTTCATATTAATGCAATACTTTTTGAAAAGTGAGTTTTGGCAGCTAAATGGTTAAGCTTCCCGAGATATAATTAAATACAGAAACAGATCGGTTCATTCACTTTCAAAACTAAGGTTTCTAACCTGAAATCTAAAAGATCAAAATAATTGGCTCTGGAAAGGTTTTAAAGAATAACGTTCAAAAATGTGCTGCTAAACTAGAACTTGGGTCGAGTTTCTTCTTCTTGCAAGACGATGACTGAAAACATACAAAGAAAATATTTTCAGGTAATATTTGATGTAATAATGAAGGCAGCAACGATACATTCCATCCTAATCTTGAGGTCCGGTCCAAATTTCATAGAAAATGTATTGTCTAAATTGGAGAAATCAGTCTATGATCGTCACATGACGAGCTTTGAGAATCTGGAGTGCCTTTTAAAATAAGTGAGGTCAAACTTTCAATTCAAGCAACCAAGAAAACTAGTGAAATCGATACCTAAGCATAAGAAAGCTTTGATACAGGCGAAAGAATCTACAACTGAATATTAATTTGCTTATTACAACAAAATTAATAAAAGTATATACTCAATTTTGTAGCGTTATTTTTTGTCTAAATATCATATTTGTACATTTTTAGAGAAAGAAAGAAATTTGATTAAACAAATTTTACTTTCTCGTATACGAAGTCAAAGAATAAGTATTGTAATACAGTGCACTCCCGATTATCCGGGTTAATCACCGGGAGGGATCGCACGGACAATAGAAAAACACGGATAATCCGAAAACTCCTTTTTATTAAAGAAAAATCAACATCAGTACAAAAATATAAAAATTAGTTACATTTGCATGCTGTATAACATCAAACTAGGAATTTTCCTTTTAACATTTACTGCTTAAAAAAATCTGTAATGCGTCTTTTCTTCTGCTTTTTGTTCATCTCTTGTCGTATATCGACACATATTTTACGAACCGCAGTAAATGATCGTTACCGTAATCAAATGATCTATGTCCCATATAATCTAACAAAGTTTCCACAGATTTTAGATCAGCAGAATGAGAAATTCTATTTCCCTCATTTAGTACATCGTCTGCATCAGTACGAGCTGATTCTCCATTATCTAGTTTTTAAAGGATTTCTAATTTTTGTTTAACATTTAAAACGTTTCGTTTTCGGTTCACACCACTCGTTTTTTACCAGTAAAAAATTTCACGCTACTAACTGACAATAAACAAGACACAAAAACTAAAGGAACACGTGCGAAAGTGAACTAAGACGAAGAAGTTAAAGAATGACGTGTCAGGGAGAAGTGTGTTCGCACGAGAATGAGCTAGCAGGAAGTGGATGATTCATTTCTCGGAAAATTAGCGGTTGAACCGGTAGATATTACACGTGGAGGAAGAAAAAAATCTATTGCTTAGCCTCCGCCATCACGGCTCACTATTTTTACGTAATGAATCTCTCGATCGAACATCAACATCGATTCTACATGCGTGATAACCGTGAAAATGTTTCTCTTTAAATTTTTTGTGAGTCCGGAATGAGCACGGATAATCCGCAAACAGGATAATCCGCGCACGGATAATGGAGAGTATATTGTAGTCCAAAAAATTCGAACTCGAGATTTTGACGAATCTCCACGTTTTAGACCTCTCTGAGTCCGAAAAACACAATTTTGGAATTATGTCTGTCTGTCTGGGAACATGATAACTCAAAAACTAATCGAGATACAGCGATGAAATTTGTTATATAATCCTCACATATAATTTGTAGTTCTCTCTCAACTTTTTGACAAAATCCGTCTACGGGAAGTCTGTCTGTCTATCCGCGTTCATGTGAACACTATAACTCAAACACTTGAACAGTTAGATAGATAAAATATGGTACACAGTTTTATCATCAGGAATGTAAGTCCTTATACAATTTTGGGCCAAATCCGTCAAAGGGTTGACTGTCTGTCTGTATAATCGCATACTTCTGAACGCCGTAACTCCTAAATGCAACTACTCAGATAAATGAAATTTGGTATATGATCTTCTGGCTCTAATGGCAGATCTGTGTCCAATTTTCATTTCGATCGGTTAAAAAGAGACTTTCAAATTGCTTATTAGATTTTCTTTATCTAACAAGGCCAAATTGCGTATTGGCGCCACTCGTGACCTTCAAAATCGCACTACTACTAATAATCTCCTTTCGCGATTTACGCGAGCGCCAAAAGAAACTTTTGAATAGTAATGGCATTCTGGATTGGAAAAGATTCACAAT
>BGPR01047615.1:0-11746 GCA_013235015.1 Araneus ventricosus | reverse complement strand
TATGAAAACACCGTTTTCTTTGCATTCTAATTATTGCCAACCGCAGATGAATACACGCGCACCGATCGGGTTCGAATCATTTGAGAGTTCCAATCAGCCTGAGATCATGGCATGGAATTCGAAAAATACCTAGGGACGGATCCGAAAATAATGTGGTGTAGTTTATTTTAATTAATGTTTGTTTTCGGCAAATTAATTCCTTTATTTTTGTTAAGACACTTAAAAAATTTTCTTTGTTATAATTATTTGTTTAAACTTGCACAAAATTGTTTTTTTTCTTTCTTATGCACTTTTCAACTCTGGACAGCTAGCTTCTTTTTTTTAACTGTATACAACCCCCTTGGAGACTACGACCTTTTTCCTTCCACTTTTACTGTGTATACTCCCCCTTTCCCTTGAGAAATGCACGTGCATGTTGAATCGCTGCAATTGCTTTTTGAACCCCCGTTAAGCTTGAAATTAAAAATTGTTTCTTGAGTCCTCCGCTCCTTTGTAGAAAAGGATCCGAATCTCCCATTCTACTTAGGTCAATTTCACTTCCTGCCATTTATGACTCCTTAACAATAAGTGTGCAACGGACCACCCAAATTTTACAATCCTGACTCGACAAATTGTCTGTTTTACACAATAACCTTTTTCGAACCTTGTCCAGTTTTATTAATTATCCTTTGGGTGTCAGGGCAATACCTACCCTTTTTTTCTGAGAATCCTCGACCTCCAATCGGGATAGAGTCCTAGCTTTCCAATTGGCTATCTGCAAGTCTCTGGGGCGTGCACAAGGGGTTTCTGGTCTGGTTGGCGAGTTTCTGAGGACTGTTTGGCGTTTTGGCGCAAC
Organism: Araneus ventricosus; assembly: GCA_013235015.1. NCBI lineage: Eukaryota > Metazoa > Arthropoda > Arachnida > Araneae > Araneidae > Araneus > Araneus ventricosus. The sequence goes on along the minus strand of BGPR01047615.1, from coordinate 10,911 downwards.
TAAATTAATTTTGGTTTCTATGTCTTGCCAATAAAAAAAAGCTTGACCTTTGGCGCCGGAAGAGAGCGATGAAGGAAAGGCTTGGTACGGCATCTTATTTTGGGATAAGAAGAGGAGATGACAAGTGGAGAGGGACATGATTCTCCAAGCAACATTTTTAGATTAAGGAAATGGCAGCATCTAAAGGAAGAGAAGCGGGTTTTTGATATCGCCATAGCTGACGAGGTGATTACGAGCAAGGGAGAAACTTTGAAAGTGCGTGCTTGAAGGAGATGATGCACTAAGGAAGTAAAGCGTTTACCTATTTGGACGAGTCGTGGTTACCAAAGGTTGAAGGCGAATACAGACGTCATGCATGGGAGTATGGTTCATCGAATAAGTAACAAGTGCCTCGCCTGCTGAATCTGGAGAGGCTGACGACTAAGCACCAGCGACGACTTTGAGCCGTTTGCAGGACAGCCATCATGATGTCGGACCGTTATGTAGAGCTTGCACCCAGCCGCAAGATCATGCCAAATCCGAAGACCCGTAAACTCCGTACAATACCAGTAGAACGCTACCCATCAGACTGCTTAGAGCCTCTCGGCGCTGACTCATCTGAATGTCTTGGACTGGAAAGAAGCTCGTGAGAGGATAGACATGTCTGTGGACTGAACTCGAGTTCCAATGGCAACTGAGGCTCCCACCCTGGCTGCCAACTTTCCTTGTGCGTGTCCCTGGGACAAGCCAAAACTTCCAACATTTGATACAAAGCTAAGTGTTTTCTTTTCTTGTAATTGTTTAGGTATTATTAATCTTCGTTTGAGGTAGATGTAAATTGGTTTCGGCCTTAATGATAGAATGTAAAGTGATGTGCAGATATCTTGAATATGAAAAATACTGACATAATGGGAGAGCAGATTAAATATTTGTTTTTGTAAGAATCATGCTTAAACTTTAATGTGCAAAGCTTGGGGATTAATGCGTAATTAGAAAGATAATGAAATGATAATTGAGGAGATTAGGTTTTATTATTACAGGTCTCAATATCCAATTTAAATGTAAAAAGTTAGGAGTTGTTATTAGTATAAGAAGTAGGAAATTAAAAATTGCTGGTGGAAATTGAGTATCAATTTAATTGATAACATTTGTTGCTTCTGCGAATGATCCACATGCTTTATTGTATTTTCCGTATTCCATTAACTCGCTCATGTGTCAACATATATATTAGTGACTTTGTTTTTGTTCAACAAAATGCTTATGTCATGTTTTATATTTGTTAGAGGGTCACTACTCAAATTCATCCTGTAATGTGTTTTTTCTTGATCCATCAAAAATTGTGTGTTAATCCAGATTTTTAGTAAATGTGCTCCCTTATATCATGTCATGCTCCACTAAATAATTTTATTTTAAAATTCTTAAATAAACTGAAGTTAATTTATCATAACAGTCTCTGTCATTTGTTCATGTTTATGTTTTATTCCTCACTATGTCCTAACGGATTATCCAGGTCTGGAGCTACCTTTTAAAATTATGTCTGTGTATGTTACTTCCTGGGGTTATTGCTAAAATATTCTTGAACACAACGCGGATTGCTTAATTTACTTGAATGTACTTATATAAGATCTTTTATTTGGATCCTGATTGCATAAGCTCTTTTCTGAAATCTAAATTAAAAGTAATTAAGTTAAATAAAGATAAAATTAACACGATTATAAATTCATTGCTAAATTTGTACAAAATGTCTAACAAGCGGCCCCCTTTTCACAATTTCCGCAGCGTGATTCCTTACAAATTATCAATTATACAATTATTCAATTGAAAACAAATAATACTCTACCAAACATTTATATCTTTGCATTGCAAGGGACAAGATAAAGCAATTTTTAATAACAAAAAAAATCCCTTTATCTGAAATAGAAAAGATTTTTCTACAAGATTTATTAATTTATCCTGAACCATACGTTTAGTGAGTATATCTGCCAAATTAAATTTAGTGTTAACGTATTGAACTTTAAATACATCGTCACGAAATAAAGTTCTTAAAAAATGATGACGGGCGTCAATATGTTTCGTCCTATAGTTATCGACAAGTGAATTCGAGAAACTTATCGCGGCTTGATTATCAAAAAACATTATATTTGCATTTACTTTTAAAATTAAGCTTTCATTATTCAATACGTTCTTTAACCATATAAATTCATTTGCCGCTTCTGCAAAAGCAACATACTAGGTTTCCATAGTAGATAAATAACAAACTGATTTTTGTTTAAAAGTTCGCCATGAAATGGGAGTTTTGTCAATAAAAGTTATAAAACCTCCCATTGATACTCTATGATCTCTGTTTGTTCCAAAATCCGAATCTGAAATCATCTCAAGTTTAAAGATTTAACTTTTGAAAGTTCTAACATGTAATTCTGTGTATATTTCAAGTAACCTAATAACCTCAATAAACAATTCCAATGTTTTATACCAGGGTTGGCTTGAAACTGAGACAAGACATTTATTGCCTACATCATATCTGGTTTTTTTTAATAGCAATAAATGCTAAAGAGCCATCAAATTTCTATATATGGAAAGCTTTTAACAATTCTCAAGCAATCAATAAGTAGGTGAATCTGCTTTAAAAGTTAATTGAATCTTTTGATAAGGGTAGGAAACCAATTTGAAGTTACTTTATATTTCTCCTGCCTTACAAACTTCTTAAGTATAAGACGTTTTGCGTACAAATGCAAACCATTTCTTGTTCCTTGAATTTCATCCTCAAAAAGTTTCTTCGTTCTACCAATACTTTAGATCAAAATTGTCTTGCAAAATTTAATTTACAAAAATCAACATTTTGAATTTCTTTACTAAAAACTATTATGTCGTCCACATAAAAAACAATTAGAATTACATTGTCATTAAAAGTATACAGTTACACCAACTTAACTTAACTTCTTAAATTTTAATTTAATTAAGATATTTTCCAACTCTAAAATCCATTGACGGCCACTTTGATGTAGACCGTATATTGCCTTTCGTAATAGACAAACTTTATGTGGCTCTTTTTCATATCCTGTTAGCTGTTTCATATATACAATTGTATCTAAATTAGCATATAAATAAGCATTATTTATATCTACTTGAACATGAGTCCATTTCCACAGACATACACAGATACTGAATAATAGTCTTACAATAGAAAAGTTAACGACTGGACTGAAAACCTCGTCAAAAGATTCTCCTTTTAAGGTATACGACTACGCTGAAAACCCATTTTTGACCGAAAACCACAAATTTCTTTAAGGTCTTATCTGAAAGCCTATTGTTTTTAGTTTTCAAAACAGTTTTTATTTTACATCTATGACGAACAGAAGTGAAATTAGAGATATTTTGGTAGAACTTGACTGCTGAAATTTGAATAGTAAATAATACGATAAAGAAGCATTTTTCGTTGTTTTCACTTAAAATATTTAAATTTTATTGTTTATTTTTGTTTTGTACTATTTTGCATTTACCACATATTATTTTGTAAGATTTTCAGTGTGAATTTCTTTGTTTTCTTTGACATTGTTGCAAATTTATGTAATTTTCAATTATTGCTGTATATGGATTTTCCGTTAATGATGTAATTTTTGATAATAAACGTAGGGAAAGTACATAAATTGTACTTACGATCAATATCAATCACTAAAAGTATCTCTAGATCAAATAATAGGCATTATGAAGTTAGTTGACCGAAGAACAATATTCAAATCTATTGATGGCGCCAGAATGATAGATAACGATAATGACACATAAGGCTCAAGAAAAAGACTAAGAAAGAATTTCTAATCTCAAAATTTTTAAAAATGTACTAAACTGTCAAAAAATAAGTATTAGCCTATAAAATTGGAGGGTATTGAAGAAAAAATATTTTTTTTTCTTCTCATTGTAAATTAAGAACATAAACTTTAAACTAATTTTTCTTCAAATGTAATTTTCTGCAATATTTTCATTTTCAAACACGATAACTAAAATTCATTCATCAATTCATCAATCAAATGTTTCAATCATTGTTTATGAACGAGAGTGTATGAAAAATGTCAAATTTATTCGAAAATATCTAAGTTTTTTCAAATATTTAAAAATATTTTTAATTCATTTAAATTTTTCTAGGTATTTTTTAAATTTTGACATAAATGTGATATAGAAATAGGAAAATATTGCTTCAAATATCATTATTTTAAAATAAAAGCCTCCGAACGTAGTCGTACACCTAAGTGGATTCGAAAAATAGGAAGAAAAGTAAATAGAGCAGGTATCTCTTATGGTTTCGAAGGTAAAACAACCCGTTTAAAGTCGTTTAACGGAATAGAACGGTCTTGTAGAGAACACAAAATTCATTTTGATAAGAATTTGTTTGATTTTAGTGGAGAAAAACACAAAATCCGAGGAACAAACAGATTCAGCTGAAGGTCAGCTAGAAGCTAATGTAATTGAAGTAAGAATCCCTACCTGCTATCAACACGCAATTAGATCCAAAGAAACATCCGAATGGTGTGACGCAATGGATAGGGAAATCAGCGTAATGATCGAGCGTAAAGTTTGGTATTTGGTTGATTCTCCTGAAAACGCGAAAGTGTTAGGAAACCTTTGGGTTTATACTCTTAAACGAGATTATAATAACAGAGCTGTTCGATTCACGGCACATTTAGTGGCACGGGGTAATACACAATTATCTCTGAACATAGGATTAAACTGCTATCGGTGGATCCACTAGGTTCTTTTCGTGATGTTGAGGGAGATTCTGAACTCGTATCAGGAATTAAACGACCAGATAATTGAATCTATAACTGTATCAAAATCGTCCTCATCATCAGAGTAATTTGAGATATTAAAATTAAACTTGGGGTATCCATTAGAATTTTGATTTGTGTCAATTCCTTTAGTATTCTCATTGAGCCGTACATTAATGGTTTCAATTAATTTGTTTTCATCTTTCAACCATATCCGATAACCGTTTGTATGCAAGGCATAACCCATCACAATACCTAGTTTGGATCGCATATCTAGTTTCTTCCTAATTTGTTTGGGCACATCAACATATGCTAAACAGCCAAAAAGTTTAAGATGCGATACCGATGACTTTTTACCTGAATATTTTTCGAAAGGAGTTTTATTACCGTCTTTGTGACAAACCCTATTCCAAGTGTATGTGATGCAAACTAAAGCTTTGCCCCAAACCTTTTGCGCTACACCACTAGATTTTAGTAAAATTTTAACTCCATCTAAAGCTGTTAAATTATACCTTTCCGCAATACCATCTGTTCGGGTGTATACGGGTTGGTACCCTGGTGTACCCTGTTGTTCTAAAAAGATGTATAAATCTTTATTTCAGAATTCTAGTCCCCATAATCCCGTTTTGATCTGACGACCCCGTCTTTTTAAATGACACTCGCCTAGATTTGGTTAATTTGCATGGAATACAATGAGACTTATTAACAGTTAAACTCGGGATACCTCTCGCAATATTATTTTTGCTAGTTTTCACAAGGTATTCTTTATTAATATGACAAACTCTTTCGTGCCAAATCTTCATTGATTCACTCTTTGTTTTACTGGTTATATTACTAACAGAATTTATCTCTTTAGGCTTTGGGGTAATGTACTTCGTAGGTTTAAAGAAATACAAGTTTTCACGGCGTACAGCTAAAAACAACTTACTCCAATCTTTATTATAAACATGAATTTTATCCTTAGAACCCACGAAGTGTGTACCTCACTTTTCGAACCTATAACCGGATAACAAATTTCTAACCTCAACTTGGATTATATAAAACGTCAGACGAAGTTATTCATTAAAATAATCTTTATTTTAACTAAAAGTCTTATTTTTCCGATCCCTTTTTATTGCCTATGGCTAACAACATTTGCATATCCATAACTGGCCTAATGTCTAAAAATAAGCTTTTATAATTTCAAACATGGGTCATTTTAGCCGTATCTAATATCCAGACCCTTTATCCGATCTTTTCTCAGATAAGGTACAGCTGGTTTCTGAGCATTCTATTAAACTGCACTCTGCCTTACTAAACTTTAGTTTTATTTTAAACTCTGTGTTAAAATGTTCGTTAAGGGACTTTTGTCGAGTGTTCTTATCCTTACAATTCACCTTAAGATGCCATATTTTTTGCACAGAAAGCAAGAGCCTATTTTCTTAACAGACTTTTTTAGTTTTATTCTGTTTAACAAACACATTAAAATCCTGTTTCTGGTACCATTTATTACCACTTGCATCTCCAGGAACTGCATCCGCGCCGAAAGGAACTGCACTTGATTACCTAGAGGTTGAAGTACTGCTAAGGGAAAGTCTTCGTTTTCTCTAAATCTTGCTTCATGAACTGTAATCAATTAGCTTCAAGTATTAATTCCGCTTCTTTCTTGCCGAAAGTAAATTCCCCGTCTTTCTATCTATAGAACTGCTGTCTGGAATTCTCGAGGAAGATACCTTAACATTTGGAAGCCTAGGCATAGGTCGTCCACTTTATGACCTCCTTCTTTTGGCATAGCTGCCGCTGTCTTTACCCGACATAGGAAGATGCCATCATCCTCTCTTGGTTGATATTTGTGCCAAAAAATTCTTCTAGTAGCTGGATTACCCGTTTTCTTGTCATAGTTTCAAAATGGTCTTTTAAAGGTCTTTTTCTCCACGCTACTGCACCATCAGTTGTGTAGAAAATAATACTTTTAAGTTCACCACTGATATTCGTATAGATGAGAGTGAAAGTTCTATGCTTTCGTAGCTGGAAGTCATGCATTTCCTTGTAGGTTGACCCCACATCCCGATCCACTGGTTCAGTCTTTATAATAAATTGCCAGCATCCATTATGCATAAGTATGACTTATATGTCACGCCTCCACGTGTCCCAGTTATTTGGCGTCAAAACTGGAACTGAGCTGTTAACCTCCATCTCTTCGGCCTCTTTACTGCTATTCCACCAACAGTTGATCTAGACTGTATTATCAATGAACTGGAATCAGCTTGGAACTGGAAGTACTGCGTGACATGGGAGAACTGCGTAGCCTACCATTACAAACGGCGTGGGCTAGATCCATAACCATTTTGTTATCGACGAGAATGTGTTTAACTGGTTTTCTCGACTTCTCACGATTTGTACATTTTAGTCAAATGTGGTTAATATTAATTACTTTTAAAATTAATTGCTGAATAACGTAATATGAAACATGCCCTCAAGAATACTGAATAAGATATCAAAATAAAGTAATATTTGACATATTTAATTTTCATTAAAAATTACTTTTTCAATAAATGAAAACCGCTTGAGAAATATATGATTTATTAAAAATTCCCTTATGTAAGAACCAATTTAGTGCTGATTCGTATTTTAATAAAATTGATGTATATTTGTTATAAAATTTATTAGAAAATATTTTTTATCGACGAGAGTGTGTTTAACACCTTTAGCAGAATTGACAGTGAAAAGTTCGTAAAGGTGGCACAGTTACGAGAACAGATTTTCTTAAAAATGTTTTATTATTAATAGAAATCATAAAACTCTTCACTGGAGTATTCAAAATAATAAAATTAGTTTAAAAGATACTTCTCTAATACGAAAAATATTGCCAAAAACATAACCCTATCTTGTGTACGTACATAATTCTCCCGTTTTCTTCTCCAACAGACAAAAACATGTCAACAAACCGTCACTGCAGTTGCGTATCAAAAACCCGTTTTCTTTGCATTCAAAATATTGCCAACCGCAGATGACTAAACGCGCACCGATCGGGTTAGAATCATTTGAGAGTTCAAATCAACCTGAGATCATGGTATGGAATTGGAAAAATACCTAGGGACACTACTAATCTCGGATCCGAAAAAATATTCATAGCTAAAATTAAACAAAATGTCTAACAATATTAAATTTGTCTCTTAAATTAATTTGAAAATCTGTCAAATATACGCAAGAGTATCTATCTCATAGTCTCAGTAAGAATTTATCATTATATATAAAAAAAATGAACATTTTATCTATAGATAGCAGTAATTGTTCCCTCTGAATACCGCCAGTAAGTCATTTTTTGTTTTAATAATGTTAGATTTGCTGAACAGAAGAGTTTTTTAAACATTCTATAATTGCACGGAGATGCTCGATTTAGTATCTATACTGAGTTAGCTTTCCAGAGGGTTATAAATGCACAACGGCGGAAGCAGACGTTTCTACAAATTAGGTTCTTTAATTTTTTACAGTAGCTCATATTTGTTTTTGGACACTTGTGTTTTTGAAACTTACTTATGAAAACGTCATCTAAATATTAAAGGATTTACTTCAAAATTTTTGCATATAAACTTTCTTCTGCCTATAATAAAACCTATATATTGTAATGAAAATAAATTCAATAACTTTTTTGAAAAAATTAGTTTATCGAGAAAGTGTTAAAAACAAAGTCACGTAAGTAATTGGACAGTAATTTGAAATCTTTTTTACATTTTTTGACAGACGATATATTTTGTTATTTATTTTTTATTATAAATGGAAATTTATGTCAAATACTAACGTCTGCACTTTTAAATTACTGCTACTTCGTGTAAATTTGTTTACATTTCTAAATTTAATTGAACATGGCCGGGCGCTACAAAGTTACAAGAAATTCTATTAGAAATTTAATCATAGAACATTTTAAAGATGGTAAAATCAACAGAACTATCGGGAAACTTGTTAAAGTTAGTCATTCAGTTGTGTTTGCTATTATAAAACGATGAATACTACGTGGAACTGCTGAAAATGCATTGAAATCAGGAGCTCCTCACAAACTAACTCCCAGGAATCGAAGTTTTCTCAAGCATAAGATCAAGAAAAATCCAAGAATTACTGCAGTGAAATTTACAACAGAATTAGAAAAGAGTTTTGCAATAAAAGTAAACCCTGAAACTGTCAGAAGAGTTTTCAGATAATGTGGGTACAACAGTAGAGTTGCCAGAAGAAAATTTTTCGTTAATGAAAGAACAAGAAAGTTAAGTCTAGATTTTGCAAAATCCATGGTAGAAAAAGATATATCGTTTTGGGAAAGCGTCAAATTTCTGGATGAATCAAAATTTAACATATTTGGGTATGATGGGCGAATAACTGTGTGGATAAAGCCCAACGAAGAGCTCAATCCAAAAATTATATTGCCAACTGTCAAACGTGGAGGTGGAGGCATAATGGTTTGGGTATGTTTTGCTGCTTCTGGTATGGGAAATTTAGTTTTCATTGAAAATAATATGGACCAATATAAGTATATAAATGTCCTGAAAGAAAACTTGAAAATATCCTCCCAAAAACTTGCAATTCATAACACATTCAGTTGTATAAAGATAATGATCTCAAACATACAGCCCTAAATGTTCGAATATGGTTGAGTCTTGATAACTGTCCCAAAGTTATCAAGACCTCACCATATTCTCCAGATTTAAATCCAATTGAAAATATCTGGCATGAACAGGAGTAAAGAACAATAAACGTGATATTTCTTCGAAAGAACAACTTAAAGCAGTATTTACAAAGGAATGGAACAAAATTGAACATTTTAACGCAAAAAAACTAGTTGAATCCATAGCAAATCTATTAAAAGTGTAGTTTCATCTAAAGGAAACTCAACAAGGTATGAAATAGTTTGATTGTTTGCATATTTTTGTCTACATTTGTTGAATGTTCAAAGTGTCCAAGTACTTATATGATATTGTTTTTAACACTTTCTCGGTAAATTATTTTTTCAAAATAAAGGTATTGAATTTATTTTTATTACAATATGTAGGTTTTATTAAAAACAAAAGAAAGTTTACATGAAAAAATTTTCAAGTGAATACTTTAACCCACTCAGCGTCAAATCCGAAATATCTCGCGAACTTTTTTTCTTCTCAAACGGCATACTACGAGATAACTCGCAAACTTTTCTGCATATCTAGTGCAAGGCCCGAGTAGCATATTTACAAACCCTACCCTGATAGAACTGAGGCAGGAAATCGGACAATATGATTGGCTCGCTTCGCCGAGAGCCAATGACGTCGTTCTTTGCTTTTGTAAGGAAATAATAACAATATAAGCCATTGAATGCGGACTTTGAATTAGTTTAGGTTTCCGTTGCTTGGACTTCGCGAATTTTGATCTACGATACGCACCTACGTAGCAATTTTATTTAGTCTAGAAATTAACCTTTTTTCATTTTTATTTACGAATAACATAGATTTGGCTGAGCAAATTCGCTGGAATATTAATGTGGATAGTTTATTCGACAAATACTATTTCGTACAGATACCAAATGGAACGGCAGAAAATCATGTCCAACAGCAGAAAGATTTTGTTTACTGGTAAGTTTTGTTTCGAATGTAATCTTAGTTTTTCCTCTTTAAATAGTTCTATTAATATATATGTGCTATTCCCATAACTATCCCAGTAGCAGAGAAATATTATATAATATTTGCACAATGTTATACAATATTATGAACACCGAAAACCGTAATAAAGTATTGTATTGTATGTAACTCTTACTAACGTACTTTTCAATTTCATAATTATAGAAAAAAATCGTGTATCATTATAGTTCTTTCAACGTAGAAAATGAGTTAAATAAATATTTGCTTAAAAAAAACTATCCCTTTTAGTAAAATACTAAGTTTGTTTTTACAAAATATTTTTGTTAATGTTTTCTGATTGTATTATGTGGTTATGTATTATTCCCAGAATCCAAAGATGTACAATAATCAAAATTTATTTTTAAAAAATTAGTTTTGTAATTTATTAACTCTAAACAAAAATGAATTAAAAAATGTAAAGAAATCAAAACATTATGTATAAAATATAATATAAATCTTTTGATTAAAACTAATTTATTTAGATAAGTATTGCATAATGAAAATATTAGAATCTGTGTTCATTTTTCACATTGAGTAAATGTGACAATTCTAAC
>BGPR01047614.1:0-11746 GCA_013235015.1 Araneus ventricosus | reverse complement strand
CCTTTACCTGCTTATCCTACTTTTTCTTATGGACGATGCATACTGCTATACCGGCAGATATTTTCCTATTAATATGGTGTCGCACAACAGTTTAACCATTAAATCATCAGAGTTGCCCTTCTCTCTCCTAGACTTAACCTACAGTCTCTCTCCCTATATCTAATCACCTGGTAGGTAATTAAATATGCTAATTTCCCCCACTGGCCTGTGCTGGGCGTTACACCCTTTTGGGTAGGCTGGGCCAGTGAAGGTGTCAATCAATCAATCAATTGGTGGATTTTTCATTCCTGTTTGCTTTGGTTTCGCCACATGTGTCGTGAAAATATTTATTTTTAATGGCGGAAGGTAAGAATAAGTAATCTCAAGACGCAATTAAAATCTTCAAATGAATTGCAAAGAGGGAAAGCACTTCGACAAATCTCCATTGTTAGAGGATGTTTGAGATGTACTGTTAAAGAGGATTTGAGATTAAGCTCTTAACTATCAGCCTGTATTCTAAAGAGTTTTGTAGGATCTTGTAATATTATTTATGTAGCACGCCTTGAATATTTAATGCCGTGTTGCAGTAATCGGTGTAGGGGAAGGTGGTGTACCTAGGTTCCATTTTTACTTTTTAATTTTTAATTGGATAATTACTAAAAGAAAGGTAACAAAACAATTTTTCTTTCATATTTTAGGCCTTTATACACAACATATATTTTTTGTAGATTTTTAAAAAAAGTATTTCAGTGCATTATTTTCAATTTTAAAAAAAGTGCAAATAGGACCAAGGTACACCATGGGTAGTGTACCTTGGACCAGCTATTTCTAGATTTAAAAAATCTAGCCGAATAGTTTGAACATAAACATTTATTGGTATTTTAGCTACAGAAAAATGTTAATGAGCACTTTTACTTAATGAGGTCTTAGATTAGACCGAATTTAAAATTATTACAGCAACAGTTTCATTCCTATGAGTCGGCTTAACCACCATTGTAATTAGACAAGTCAATTCCAAATGTTAATTTCCGAAGCTGTCTTTCAGATCCTCCAGTCAACACGGGATGTGGTAACTTCCACATTACATCACATTTTCCCACAACATAAGTGGTAGACCATGTAGTGGTCATGCATCAAGGTACACCACTTGGGCATGGTCCAAGGTACACCACTTGGCCATTTCATGGAAAATGGCTGACTACTAAATTGAGGTTAGACTTAACGTAATTTCTAACACATGTTATTATAGTTAAAACTGTGCTTTATAAGTTAGGCATTTTACTATAAAGTAATTTATGTATGTTTAGGAACTATTATCACAAAATTCAACAGGAAAAAAATTACTTTTGATGGGTCAATTTCCTTTTTCAGGATTCATTCATTCAAATGAGCACCTTGACAAATAAGTTCAGGTACACTGGGACCTCTGGAGGCAAGTGTACAAAATACATATAACATTTTCTATACATCTATACAGATGGCGCTGAAATCGGCATAGGTTCAAGGTACACCACCTTCCCCTAAATATTCGGCAACACTGAGTTTATAAAGTATCGAATAGAAATAGGGAAGTTTATAGGAAGGACAGAATAAGGTTTGTATAACACTTTTTTCATATCGTTAGAATAAATACTGCTATAATTTTTAAACAGATGAATATAAGTTGAACACGTTCGCTGCCAACTACGAGTTATCTCGTAGAAACTTAATATGATTGTATTATATTGGCTTCTTGGACCGGACACTACAGTTTTCTTTGGCAGCGAACATGTTAACTAGTAGCGCACTATATATTTTATACCCTCGCTCAACTACATGATTTTTTTATTCCATTTCTTCTATGTCGCTGGAATGTAGACATAGTATTACTAGATAGAATTATAAAATTTTTCTGAATTTGAAAGCTGAAGCGAAACTTAAAATCGAAGTTATTTTATATTTAACCAAGAGATAGAAGTTTTAACCACTTCAGTTCATTCCTATGAAATATAATAATTCACTCCTTCGAAACTTTTAGTAATACTGTTAGCTTTGCTTATGATAGTTATTACGAAAACTCTTACGATGTACTTCGCTTCAATAAAAACTGAATTTTCTGACTAAAAGTAAATAATCGGCACGAGTTTAAAAACGATTCCTATATTTATTCGGTCGAAGAATTTCGTTAAACTTGCTTTTACATTTGGCTTTTTCCCCTCACTACTAAATTCTCTCAATAATATTTACAGGAGAGAAGCTTTCGAAATTTAGTTAACTTGCACCGATCTAGTAACTGTTTTCAGCGAAAATTTAATAAGATGTACCTCACAAACATTAGATGAATTATTAATCTCACCATGACAGAAAAAATTAATCAACTATAAATTGATTTATCCGATGTCTTCCTTAGTGTTTCCATTTTATCGAAATTAAAAACTTAATGGAGCAAATTATTTTATGAACACAATGGGATTAATTGCATTATCTATATAACGCAATCGACGCCTTTTTTGATGAAACATGATTTAGAGATTTTTATTACCTTATGAAAGTTTAGCTCACGGCTAAAAGAAATTGCAATGCATCTAAAATCTGGAATTCTTCAGGATTTACAAGAGTTCTGTTTTTCCCTTCTGTTATTGAGAAAAAGGATATTTCATCTGTTTCGATAGCCCAAGGTATAACTTATTCTTGGATCTGTTCATTAATAAAAAATCTAGTCCATAGCACATGCAGTGATACATTAGCATATAAGACTGAAACCATCTACATGGGTAATTAGTGTACCCTATATATTCGCCATGAAGAGTTCTAATGCTTCCAAATATGGCATCTATGGAATATCTAGATAAAACATTTTTATGAGAGAGAGCTAAGTAGTGAGTGTATTTAATAGTTCTAAATCAGGGATGGGGAAACTTTTTCCGTCGCGGGCAAAACATCAAAAAGAAAAGTTTGGCGGGCCAAGAATTAAAAATTTTTAAAAATTTTTCTAAAATTTTTAAAACAATATACAAGTATTACAATTTAAATATGTTAATGAGATGAATAAAATTGCGATTTCATTTTTAAAAGTTCCTTATATTGAGGTTCGAAGTGAGATGTACTGATTCTAAGGAACGAGGCTAAATGCTCATGTGTCAGTCTACTTCTGAAATAATTCTTTCTAAGGTTCGTAGTTGAAAACACTTGTTCACATATATAAGATGAAGCAAACATAGCACTGATTTTCTGGGCGTGAGATATTAAATTTGGGAAACTTACTTTCGATAATGATTTGTAAAACTCTAACTTTGGCTTATTTAGAAACGACTGCTTGAGATGAACGACTGCTTGAGACAAAGAACTTCCGCTTTTAACACTTTACCGATTGAAAGCTGTCTGTTTATTGATAGCTTCTATAGAATATGCACTGCGAGTAATGTACAGAAACACATCGTTGCGATGCGGTTGAATGTGAAGAACAGAATGAATTTCAACAGAAATGAAACCGGAAATACCATCAATAAATCAAATGAAAAAGAACATTACAACCAGAGAGCTCGAGGGAAAGGCAGACGCACTGGCGCCAATACTGTCTGTGCTTGCTATTTTCGTCAATTTATGTTTTGTAGAACAAAAATAGAGAAAGTAAAAAGATCATCAGTCTAGAAAAAAAGGAAGAAAAAAATTAATATTTAAACAAAATAGAAAAGGAGATGGATATATAATATATAAATCATATTTTCTTTTAATTTCCGTCGGACCGGCAAATTAAAATTCTATCCGCGGGCCGGATAAAACCTTCCAGCGGGCCGGAGTTGGCCCATGTCTGTTCTAAATAATGTTATTTATGAAATTTTTTAAATTCTATTCCTTATTATTCTAAATTCTAATCTTGATTCTATTCTGATGTTCTTATGAATCTTCCTCCCAGGTTGATATATCTCTCGCACACTTTTGGGTGGGTGACACCGGTCGGCGAGAGTTAGATACACGAGATATCCTCATAAGAATATGGCCTGTTATAATTTATAGCATGAAGGTTCTGAAATTTAAAATTCAGCTCACTTAAATTATATTTTCTTTAGCTTAACTCATATTCACCATTGCCCCATTTCTGGGCCGATTATTTTCTTTTCATTTTTATCTAAACAATGTAAATTTAACTTTGATTGTTGCATCTAAATGTTGGTATAAAAGCTAAAAATCTAATAAAAATAGTTTTCTAATTAAAAAGATAATTAATTCTTATTAACAGTTAATTGACCAGTTCAAATTAATAATTTCAAACTTAGCCTTTTCAAAATAGCCAAAAATTTCCTTTTATATCTCATTCATGCTAACATATTAAAGTAGGCTTTCTTTGAAGAAGTGGAATAATATTGTTTTGATATATAATGAGTTAAAAAACCAACTTGCGTGTTATTTTGGACATAAGTAGTAGTATATAAACTTCAAGCACTTTTGCGTCTTCGATGCAGGTATTTAATCAAGCCTTGCCCCATCTTTTTCTTATCAATATCTTCAGACAGGCAGGAAACTGAATAATGTCACATAAATACAGTTCTATTACTATTGTTTCATATACGAAAAAATACTCGAATTTGAATCAAATAATGTGCAAATTAAGTCTCTTTCATTTGGTCATACATTGTATGGAACTCCGTATCTTTCTTCGGCCCATTTTTTGGGCATATTTATTTCCGGGAATCTGGATATTAATATTTCTTGCTCAATTGTCTATTTGTTAAATGTGTTTCATTGACTCACCTACACCCAATCCAGATGAGCGAGGTTCCCTTTAGCATTTAAGTACTTTTAACACATTGTGAGCGGGATGCGAATTAGATGCAAGCTGAAATAAAAAGTCAAACCGTAAATGTGCTTGCTCTAGATAATGTTTATACCCTAAATGAATAAGAGGGCCGTATTCTACAGACATCTATTAACATGCCCTACTTATCTAAACAAGTAAGTCAAATTCTTGAATTGAAACTTTGATGTAGGGTAATTCGAGGAAAACGTAAGTTTTACGTCTCCTACATACGAAGTTTTAAGGTATGTGACTACCTTCGAAGCACTTTTTATTAATTTTTTAAATTTTTGGGAAACATTCATGTTTTTAATTAAAATGAGTTATAAAACTAAGAATTCCAATGCAATTTCATTGAAATTTCCATTGATTTTCAAAATATAGGGAATTTTTAGCAAACCTTTATCGAAAATTTGCACTTACGCCAAACCTCCTATAATAAGTTCTATTGAATATATTTCATCAATTTTTGACAGTATATATCTAACATGCGTATCTGTGTTATGAACTAAAAGATTTTTAATACCTCTAAAAGTTTTGGAGATATTTCAAACTTTGTTCACAAACTCGAATTTTAAAAAAATCAACGATTTTTTTCACTAAAAACGTCATTAAAATAAATAAATATAGGTAGAGACCTTAGATTTTAGTTCAAAATATATCTAGGAACAAATAAAATATTTTGGACAAATTTCGTTTGAATATCTTAAAAACATTTTCCAAAATGATGTTTGCCCCAAAGAAAAATATATAAAAAAAACACAATTTCTCAGAAAACGCTTTTAAAGATTTTCATACAGTACAAAAATTTTTTTACTCATCTCAGAATCTTAAAACTCGCCATATTTACAAGTCAAACCCTCTTTTTCTTGATTTTAAACGACTTTTGCCTTCTTTTAGCTTTTCAGATTTTTTTCTGAATAATTTTGTGTAGTAGGAAGTGAGTGACGTGTCTCGATATCTGAATTAGCCTTTTGTCAATTTCCATGCAATTTTTAAGCATCAATGGATAAATTTATGATTGAAAACACTTGAAAACAGGTGACAGTTCAAAATAAACTGAATTAAATTATAAAACTGTAATTTGAGGACCGAAAAATAATTTTTTCTGTTGTAATTACTCTTGTCTTGTATTTTTTTTAAAAAAGTGTCGACAAAAACCAGTAAAACAATAAAAATAAAAAATGGTAGCTTAGGTCTATATTTTTAGACAATATATTGCTTGAAAATTAAAAAATAGTTGTTCAAACTAATTGTTTGTATCTTTAAGTCTCTTTAAATTGCCACTTCCGGTATCAGAATTGTCACTTCCGGTTTATTATTTATGCTATAACTTTACTTGTAATTATAGTAGAAACAAAAATAAAGCATTTTTAGATACATAAATGTATGGCCTATAAAATGAACTAATAAATCAAATTTCGAAAATTTTCAGCAAAAGGAGGAATTTAGGGTTTAAAATAACTAATACATAGAAAATTCTTGCTAAGTTTCGTAAGAATTGCTCCAGTCATTCTCAGCAAGAATCCCTTCATGCCTGAAGTGTAGTTTTTATACTAAGGGTACATGAAAAGATGCGACTCGCTGTATCTTAAGAAAGATGAGTTTAAAAGTGAGAATAAAATTTGAAGAAGATTTGAAGAAATTTGTAGATAATTTTCAACCCGATGGTTTTACTATAAAAGATTTAACGCCACAACATATTTAGTTTAACAGGCTGAAACATGAAAATGAAAATTCCTTTCAATCCGTCTTTTTATTATATGCTTTTATACGACCTGCTCCTCCCACCCACCCATAAAGGGGTTTATTTCCCCAGAAGCGGGTGGATTGAGTGTATTAGAGAATATTTAAGCAAATATATTTTTTGCTCGCCGAGTTGAAACATGGAAATCAAATTTCCTGTCAATCGGACCTACCACTTGTTACATGCTTTTATACGATTTACCCCTCCCTCTACCCGTAAGGGGGGTCGTTTGTTGTTGATCTAACCCTTCAGTTCTTTTATTCAATCAAAGAGGATCATGTATGTCAACTTTCAGCAAACTCACCCCATCCGCGTTTGGAATGAACGCTGGAACAAATTCAACACACCTTTACCATTACTAACCTTTACCAACACCATTACCAAACCTTTAAGAAAAGACATCTAGAATGCATTTCTGTTCATCATAAAGATACAGTTCTTCGTTTGCAATACAATAGATTTATTAATTCAACTCTTCTTTTTAAAGTCAAAAAATGCTTCCCCTTGAAAACAAGACTAGCAAATAAATTTCGTTATTACAATAATAATGTTCCACTTAAAATTGAAAACAATAACATTATTTGCCACCTTTTGCTAAAACCATGAAAATTGCTTGATCACAAATTAATATAATCTAGAGTTGATTCATTAGAAATTAATCTTATGCAATGCTTCATTTATTTCCTTCATAAGAGACAACAAATATGAAATTTATTAATTCAATTCTTCTTTTTAAAGTCAAAAAATGCTTCCCCTTGGAAACAAGACTAACAATAAATTTCGTTATTGCAATAATAATGTTCCACTTAAAATTGAACACAATAATATTATTTGCCACTTTTTGCTAAAACCATGAAAATTGCTTGATCACAAATTAATGTAATCTAGAGTTGATTCATGGGAAATCAATCTTATGCAATTCTCCATTTATTTCCTTCACAAGAGACAGCAGATATAAAACTCTCTCGTCAGAACATCCTTCCATCAGAAACAAATATCTCTATATTCGTCCCAAAGTCTTGCAATTAATTCTTTAGAGCAACCAAGTCTAAATCCTCATTTTCATTTCTCCCAACTGATATTTGGATGGTAACTAATGAGATACAAACAAACTGATGGGACTAAAGCTCTTCCTTTTAAAATACTCTAAATGCGTTTTTGAGTACCTCTTAATGGAATAATAAGAAGATTAAGCTCTGAATATTTTTCGGTTGCCTCAAAGTTTCTCAGGATTTAAAATTCAAACTTTCTTTTAGCTTAATGTGTGGAAAATATATTCTCGAAAAGAAGAAATTAGTTCATGCACCTGGTTTAAGTGCATTCTGGTTTAAGTCATTACCCAGGAAGATCTATCGTATTTTTTTTAAACTGAGGAAGACTCCATTAGCAATTTTTATGGACGACTTCGATTTCAATGGGTGAGGGAAAAGAATCGATATTTATTTGTGATTATCATTCATGTTTCTAAATGTATTGAAGAACAATATAATGAATATTTCTGAAATGATGATGGAAGCCTTTTAAGAATTGTCGATTGCTTTAATGGAAATAGCTTTGTAGAAGATAACATAACTGTAATGAAATCGCGTGTGTTTACGCAACTTTACATTTCAATTATTTATTATTTCCTTGAATACATATATTGTAAGCATTTCAAATTGAGTCAAAAGTTACTAATTTCTGCTGTTTTGATATCGTATTCTAATGTATGATTTAGTATTAAAATATATTTCTAAATGTATCGCAGAACAGCTCAATGGATGTTTTTGAAATTCTTATTGTTTTGATGGAAACAATTTTACATTTGAATTATTTATAATATTTTAAATATGCATTCCATGCATTTGAAATTGAATAAAGAGTTAATAATTTTTCCTGTTTCAGATCTAGTATTCGGATTATGGAATACTTTAGTAGAAACTTTTTACTTCAAACTAATGTTGTTTTCCTTCTGCGCATGTGTGATATTTATTCTGTAGGAAACTCAAGATTTAGACTTTCGAAGATATGAAAAGAGCTAAATTTTAATTTCATTTAAAAATAATTTCTTCTCTTTTTTCTGAATTTTTAAGTTGAATTATTATATTACTATGATCTTTAATTTCGTAAATTACAAAATGCCGCATATAATTTTAAGAATGCATTTTATGTTCGTGTTCATTAACGATGCCTTGAACTGCTTTAAGACTGCTCTTCCAATGAAATTTGCATTCCTTCTAAAGTAACAATTGAGATCTCAGGAACAAGTTTTGTGATAGAATATAGGGTGGCAAACGCGGAGGTAGGCCGCTACAATTATTTAATTGCTAGTCAATTAAGTAAAGACAAGGATACACTGTAAAAAATGTCCGTTTTTTCCCGGACCTTTTCCGTATATTTGACGGTTTAAAGCTGTTTTGTTGACAAAACGGTTTTTCACCGTTTTCCGCTACAGCCATAAACTGTTTTAAACCGTCAGTTCAAATTCTATTTTTCGTCATGCGGTATTGTTTTCCGTACGATAACTTTCCCTTTTCTTAAATGTAATTTTATTGCATTCATTTCATGTTTTTAATAAGGTTCCATCTCCGCTATTGTTTACACATGTTGCAGTAACCTGTTGTCACTCATGAAAGCTCACCTTAAAACATGTGTTCTGGCAATAGTTGATATTTACACCACTAAGTGGCGCCACTAGAGCTATAGTGACTTTAAAATTCAAATAGATTATTTTTACTTCATTTTTTGAAGTCTCCGGTGGTCTAATGGTTAGAGCGACTGCCTTGTATTTCTATGAACGCGGTTTCGATCCCCGGCTCGGAGGAGTTAGAAGTTTTGTCACCATCTTGCATCGAAATCGTCCAAGTAAGTTCAATTAAAAATTATATTAATTAAACTAATTGAAATTAATAATTAAGCCTTGATTAATTAATATTCTTAATTGATAATATACATCAGCACAATTCAACTCAACACGAACAGAAGGAGAAAAACAACTCAACTCAGTCGATGACGTCACTTACTTCGATGACTTAATTTTTACGGAGAAAACTTGATTTCATACGGTAAAAAACCGTTGTGACTACGGATTTACTTCGTAACTTTTACGGTTTTGCACAACCAACCCAGCTGCCGGTTTAAAACCGTAAATTTTACGGGATTTTTTTTACAGTGTATATCATCCGAAGAATAATGGAATAAATTGGAATGCTAATTCACAATAAAATACATAAAAGTGGCATTAATTACAATATGCGAAACGTGTATAGCTTCGAACTGCCAGTCCTTTAAACACGTATTTAAAGTTATTCCAAACGTTTTATTATTAATTCGGCGTAAAATTTTTCAATATTTCTGTTCCCCTGAGTACGAATTTTAATGCTGTTATTCATGCAACTGTGATGTTGTGAATTTTATTCCTTTAAATCTAACTTGGACACTTTATCTGTTGTAACCTTTTCTTTTTCTTAATCTACTGACGAAGAGGGACCCTGCAGTGTTTACACTTCGTATTTGCGATCTCATGTCCTATTGCTGAAGCTGTTTGTCTTATCGCTGGTGTTCGGTCAACCACGTAATTATGTCCTGACATGACCATGTGATTGTGGTCAATCTGAACTCGAAGGAAGGACGCGGTGGTCTAGAGGTTAGGTGTGGACCTCGGTGCCGGAGGGTTTCAGGTTCGAAACCAATTTTAACCCTCTGATACCTAAGACCATTGGAATAAAGGAACCTCAAAATACGGGAACGTCTGAGTTCCTCTAACATAGATAAGGGAAATTCCCCTCCTCAAAAACCACAATGACAGCTGGCACTGTCCGAATTCTAAGAAAACCCTCCTATTCCCACTAACCATCTAACGAACGGGCAAGCCACTCTAACGAAGAAAGTGTGAGCAGCGGATGAGAAATCAATCACACTTTAACAAAAGGGGGTGGAAATTTCGCAGCAATATTCGGACGTTTCGGACGGCCATCGTTTTTGCTTGAAGGGACGATTCGGACGTTTCCGTATCGATGGAGGCACAGAAGATCCGTGATGTAATGGGTCTGTTGCACGTTAAATCATACGTAGGGGTCAAACGGTCTTCCGCTGGTGTAGTGCGGAAGTTTGGAGAGGGTTTCCCAGCTCAGGTGTCGTCCCCGTCATCTGACTTCCGCTGGTGTAGTGCGGAAGTTTGGAGAGGGTTTCCCAGCTCAGGTGTCGTCCCCGTCATCTGACCTAACACCACCCCCAACGTCCGATATCTGTGACTACTAGAGTCACCTCATCCGTTCCCGGTGATAAATCGTCATCTGACCGCGGTTCAAAATTTCGAGGTCCGTCCAAAAAAAGCCCTCCTGATGCTTCAAAACGAGACAATTCTATAACTAAACTAAAAACTAAACTGAACCCAAAGGAACATCTTGGAAGGCGATAGTTTTATGGAAAATAACTGTATATTTTAGTATCCAGACTATTTTATGTATCATCTTTACGTTTCATTTAGATTTGCGATTTTTATCATATCATTACACTTTTTTTGTCATTTGTAGAAGCAGATTGTTAAATGTAATCTAGTTAAATGTAATCTAGGAAGCTTGTGAAAACAGAAATAACAAAAGCTTCTGTCATTATTTCTAAAATTCCTTTTGGATCATGATGGCCTAATGGCTGAGTTTGGATTTATGACCTGTGTAGGAAGCGGAATTGATATCCGATTCCTCCAAAGCTAGGAGCAAGATATACCAAGTTTTTTGCGGTTCAAACATCCTTCCGCTGCAGTGGTGTGGGTGATACCATTTTTGGTGACCGAGGTTCCATATCTGACCACTGTTCAGAACTGAAAAGTGCCTTGCAGAAATGCCCTTGAGTCGCTTCAAATCCAGACATCAACCTTAAGTCAAATAAAGTGAAATTCAATTTATGAAAAATTTTCTGAAAACAGTGGTATTTGCAAAAATGCAGCTTGTAAAAGCGGAAATAACAAAAGCTTCTGTCAATACTTCTAAAATTCCTTTTGGACTACGATGGTTTAGTGGCTGAGTTTGGATTTGTTACCTGTGTAGGAAGCGGAATTGAAATCTGATTCCTCCAAAGGCCACAGTAGAAAGGAAGCTAGGAGCAAAATATACCAAGTCTACTGCAGGTCAAACATCCTCCCGCAGCAGTGATCTGGGCGATACCATTTTCGGTGACCGCGGTGCCATATCTGACCACGGTTCAGAACTGGAAAGTGCCTTCCAGAAATGCCCTTGAGTCGTTTCAAATCCAGACATCAACCTTAA
>BGPR01047613.1:0-11746 GCA_013235015.1 Araneus ventricosus | reverse complement strand
TTAAGGTTGATGTCTGGATTTGAAACGACTCAAGGGCATTTCTGGAAGGCACTTTCCAGTTCTGAACCGTGGTCAGATATGGCACCGCGGTCACCGAAAATGGTATCGCCCAGATCACTGCTGCGGGAGGATGTTTGACCTGCAGTAGACTTGGTATATTTTGCTCCTAGCTTCCTTTCTACTGTGGCCTTTGGAGGAATCAGATTTCAATTCCGCTTCCTACACAGGTAACAAATCCAAACTCAGCCACTAAACCATCGTAGTCCAAAAGGAATTTTAGAAGTATTGACAGAAGCTTTTGTTATTTCCGCTTTTACAAGCTGCATTTTTGCAAATACCACTGTTTTCAGAAAATTTTTCATAAATTGAATTTCACTTTATTTGACTTAAGGTTGATGTCTGGATTTGAAGCGACTCAAGGGCATTTCTGCAAGGCACTTTTCAGTTCTGAACAGTGGTCAGATATGGAACCTCGGTCACCAAAAATGGTATCACCCACACCACTGCAGCGGAAGGATGTTTGAACCGCAAAAAACTTGGTATATCTTGCTCCTAGCTTTGGAGGAATCGGATATCAATTCCGCTTCCTACACAGGTCATAAATCCAAACTCAGCCATTAGGCCATCATGATCCAAAAGGAATTTTAGAAATAATGACAGAAGCTTTTGTTATTTCTGTTTTCACAAGCTTCCTAGATTACATTTAACTAGATTACATTTAACAATCTGCTTCTACAAATGACAAAAAAAGTGTAATGATATGATAAAAATCGCAAATCTAAATGAAACGTAAAGATGATACATAAAATAGTCTGGATACTAAAATATACAGTTATTTTCCATAAAACTATCGCCTTCCAAGATGTTCCTTTGGGTTCAGTTTAGTTTTTAGTTTAGTTATAGAATTGTCTCGTTTTGAAGCATCAGGAGGGCTTTTTTTGGACGGACCTCGAAATTTTGAACCGCGGTCAGATGACGATTTATCACCGGGAACGGATGAGGTGACTCTAGTAGTCACAGATATCGGACGTTGGGGGTGGTGTTAGGTCAGATGACGGGGACGACACCTGAGCTGGGAAACCCTCTCCAAACTTCCGCACTACACCAGCGGAAGTCAGATGACGGGGACGACACCTGAGCTGGGAAACCCTCTCCAAACTTCCGCACTACACCAGCGGAAGACCGTTTGACCCCTACGTATGATTTAACGTGCAACAGACCCATTACATCACGGATCTTCTGTGCCTCCATCGATACGGAAACGTCCGAATCGTCCCTTCAAGCAAAAACGATGGCCGTCCGAAACGTCCGAATATTGCTGCGAAATTTCCACCCCCTTTTGTTAAAGTGTGATTGATTTCTCATCCGCTGCTCACACTTTCTTCGTTAGAGTGGCTTGCCCGTTCGTTAGATGGTTAGTGGGAATAGGAGGGTTTTCTTAGAATTCGGACAGTGCCAGCTGTCATTGTGGTTTTTGAGGAGGGGAATTTCCCTTATCTATGTTAGAGGAACTCAGACGTTCCCGTATTTTGAGGTTCCTTTATTCCAATGGTCTTAGGTATCAGAGGGTTAAAATTGGTTTCGAACCTGAAACCCTCCGGCACCGAGGTCCACACCTAACCTCTAGACCACCGCGTCCTTCCTTCGAGTTCAGATTGACCACAATCACATGGTCATGTCAGGACATAATTACGTGGTTGACCGAACACCAGCGATAAGACAAACAGCTTCAGCAATAGGACATGAGATCGCAAATACGAAGTGTAAACACTGCAGGGTCCCTCTTCGTCAGTAGATTAAGAAAAAGAAAAGGTTACAACAGATAAAGTGTCCAAGTTAGATTTAAAGGAATAAAATTCACAACATCACAGTTGCATGAATAACAGCATTAAAATTCGTACTCAGGGGAACAGAAATATTGAAAAATTTTACGCCGAATTAATAATAAAACGTTTGGAATAACTTTAAATACGTGTTTAAAGGACTGGCAGTTCGAAGCTATACACGTTTCGCATATTGTAATTAATGCCACTTTTATGTATTTTATTGTGAATTAGCATTCCAATTTATTCCATTATTCTTCGGATGATATACACTGTAAAAAAAATCCCGTAAAATTTACGGTTTTAAACCGGCAGCTGGGTTGGTTGTGCAAAACCGTAAAAGTTACGAAGTAAATCCGTAGTCACAACGGTTTTTTACCGTATGAAATCAAGTTTTCTCCGTAAAAATTAAGTCATCGAAGTAAGTGACGTCATCGACTGAGTTGAGTTGTTTTTCTCCTTCTGTTCGTGTTGAGTTGAATTGTGCTGATGTATATTATCAATTAAGAATATTAATTAATCAAGGCTTAATTATTAATTTCAATTAGTTTAATTAATATAATTTTTAATTGAACTTACTTGGACGATTTCGATGCAAGATGGTGACAAAACTTCTAACTCCTCCGAGCCGGGGATCGAAACCGCGTTCATAGAAATACAAGGCAGTCGCTCTAACCATTAGACCACCGGAGACTTCAAAAAATGAAGTAAAAATAATCTATTTGAATTTTAAAGTCACTATAGCTCTAGTGGCGCCACTTAGTGGTGTAAATATCAACTATTGCCAGAACACATGTTTTAAGGTGAGCTTTCATGAGTGACAACAGGTTACTGCAACATGTGTAAACAATAGCGGAGATGGAACCTTATTAAAAACATGAAATGAATGCAATAAAATTACATTTAAGAAAAGGGAAAGTTATCGTACGGAAAACAATACCGCATGACGAAAAATAGAATTTGAACTGACGGTTTAAAACAGTTTATGGCTGTAGCGGAAAACGGTGAAAAACCGTTTTGTCAACAAAACAGCTTTAAACCGTCAAATATACGGAAAAGGTCCGGGAAAAAACGGACATTTTTTACAGTGTATCCTTGTCTTTACTTAATTGACTAGCAATTAAATAATTGTAGCGGCCTACCTCCGCGTTTGCCACCCTATATTCTATCACAAAACTTGTTCCTGAGATCTCAATTGTTACTTTAGAAGGAATGCAAATTTCATTGGAAGAGCAGTCTTAAAGCAGTTCAAGGCATCGTTAATGAACACGAACATAAAATGCATTCTTAAAATTATATGCGGCATTTTGTAATTTACGAAATTAAAGATCATAGTAATATAATAATTCAACTTAAAAATTCAGAAAAAAGAGAAGAAATTATTTTTAAATGAAATTAAAATTTAGCTCTTTTCATATCTTCGAAAGTCTAAATCTTGAGTTTCCTACAGAATAAATATCACACATGCGCAGAAGGAAAACAACATTAGTTTGAAGTAAAAAGTTTCTACTAAAGTATTCCATAATCCGAATACTAGATCTGAAACAGGAAAAATTATTAACTCTTTATTCAATTTCAAATGCATGGAATGCATATTTAAAATATTATAAATAATTCAAATGTAAAATTGTTTCCATCAAAACAATAAGAATTTCAAAAACATCCATTGAGCTGTTCTGCGATACATTTAGAAATATATTTTAATACTAAATCATACATTAGAATACGATATCAAAACAGCAGAAATTAGTAACTTTTGACTCAATTTGAAATGCTTACAATATATGTATTCAAGGAAATAATAAATAATTGAAATGTAAAGTTGCGTAAACACACGCGATTTCATTACAGTTATGTTATCTTCTACAAAGCTATTTCCATTAAAGCAATCGACAATTCTTAAAAGGCTTCCATCATCATTTCAGAAATATTCATTATATTGTTCTTCAATACATTTAGAAACATGAATGATAATCACAAATAAATATCGATTCTTTTCCCTCACCCATTGAAATCGAAGTCGTCCATAAAAATTGCTAATGGAGTCTTCCTCAGTTTAAAAAAAATACGATAGATCTTCCTGGGTAATGACTTAAACCAGAATGCACTTAAACCAGGTGCATGAACTAATTTCTTCTTTTCGAGAATATATTTTCCACACATTAAGCTAAAAGAAAGTTTGAATTTTAAATCCTGAGAAACTTTGAGGCAACCGAAAAATATTCAGAGCTTAATCTTCTTATTATTCCATTAAGAGGTACTCAAAAACGCATTTAGAGTATTTTAAAAGGAAGAGCTTTAGTCCCATCAGTTTGTTTGTATCTCATTAGTTACCATCCAAATATCAGTTGGGAGAAATGAAAATGAGGATTTAGACTTGGTTGCTCTAAAGAATTAATTGCAAGACTTTGGGACGAATATAGGGATATTTGTTTCTGATGGAAGGATGTTTTGACGAGAGAGTTTTATATCTGCTGTCTCTTGTGAAGGAAATAAATGGAGAATTGCATAAGATTGATTTCCCATGAATCAACTCTAGATTACATTAATTTGTGATCAAGCAATTTTCATGGTTTTAGCAAAAAGTGGCAAATAATGTTATTGTTTTCAACTTTAAGTGGAACATTATTATTGCAATAACGAAATTTATTGTTAGTCTTGTTTTCAAGGGGGAGCCTTTTTTGGCTTTAAAAAGAAGAGATGAATGAATAAATTTCATATTTGTTGTCTCTTATGAAGGAAATAAATGGAGCATTGCATAAGATTAATTTCTAATGAATCAACTCTAGATTAGATTAATTTGAGATCAAGCAATTTTCATGGTTTTAGCAAAAGGTGGCAAATAATGTTATTGTTTTCAAATTTAAGTGGAACATTATTATTGTAATTTCGAAATTTATTTGCTAGTCTTGTTTTCAAGGGGAAGCATCTTTTGACTTTAAAAATAAGAGTTGAATTGATAAATCTATTGTATTGCAAACGAAGAACTGTATCTTTATGATGAACAGAAATGCATTCTAGATGTCTTTTCTTAAAGGTTTGGTAATGGTGTTGGTAAAGGTTAGTAATGGTAAAGGTGTGTTGAATTTGTTCCAGCGTTCATTCCAAACGCGGATGGGGTGAGTTTGCTGAAAGTTGACATACATGATCCTCTTTGATTGAATAAAAGAACTGAAGGGTTAGATCAACAACAAACGACCCCCCTTACGGGTAGAGGGAGGGGTAAATCGTATAAAAGCATGTAACAAGTGGTAGGTCCGATTGACAGGAAATTTGATTTCCATGTTTCAACTCGGCGAGCAAAAAATATATTTGCTTAAATATTCTCTAATACACTCAATCCACCCGCTTCTGGGGAAATAAACCCCTTTATGGGTGGGTGGGAGGAGCAGGTCGTATAAAAGCATATAATAAAAAGACGGATTGAAAGGAATTTTCATTTTCATGTTTCAGCCTGTTAAACTAAATATGTTGTGGCGTTAAATCTTTTATAGTAAAACCATCGGGTTGAAAATTATCTACAAATTTCTTCAAATCTTCTTCAAATTTTATTCTCACTTTTAAACTCATCTTTCTTAAGATACAGCGAGTCGCATCTTTTCATGTACCCTTAGTATAAAAACTACACTTCAGGCATGAAGGGATTCTTGCTGAGAATGACTGGAGCAATTCTTACGAAACTTAGCAAGAATTTTCTATGTATTAGTTATTTTAAACCCTAAATTCCTCCTTTTGCTGAAAATTTTCGAAATTTGATTTATTAGTTCATTTTATAGGCCATACATTTATGTATCTAAAAATGCTTTATTTTTGTTTCTACTATAATTACAAGTAAAGTTATAGCATAAATAATAAACCGGAAGTGACAATTCTGATACCGGAAGTGGCAATTTAAAGAGACTTAAAGATACAAACAATTAGTTTGAACAACTATTTTTTAATTTTCAAGCAATATATTGTCTAAAAATATAGACCTAAGCTACCATTTTTTATTTTTATTGTTTTACTGGTTTTTGTCGACACTTTTTTAAAAAAAATACAAGACAAGAGTAATTACAACAGAAAAAATTATTTTTCGGTCCTCAAATTACAGTTTTATAATTTAATTCAGTTTATTTTGAACTGTCACCTGTTTTCAAGTGTTTTCAATCATAAATTTATCCATTGATGCTTAAAAATTGCATGGAAATTGACAAAAGGCTAATTCAGATATCGAGACACGTCACTCACTTCCTACTACACAAAATTATTCAGAAAAAAATCTGAAAAGCTAAAAGAAGGCAAAAGTCGTTTAAAATCAAGAAAAAGAGGGTTTGACTTGTAAATATGGCGAGTTTTAAGATTCTGAGATGAGTAAAAAAATTTTTGTACTGTATGAAAATCTTTAAAAGCGTTTTCTGAGAAATTGTGTTTTTTTTATATATTTTTCTTTGGGGCAAACATCATTTTGGAAAATGTTTTTAAGATATTCAAACGAAATTTGTCCAAAATATTTTATTTGTTCCTAGATATATTTTGAACTAAAATCTAAGGTCTCTACCTATATTTATTTATTTTAATGACGTTTTTAGTGAAAAAAATCGTTGATTTTTTTAAAATTCGAGTTTGTGAACAAAGTTTGAAATATCTCCAAAACTTTTAGAGGTATTAAAAATCTTTTAGTTCATAACACAGATACGCATGTTAGATATATACTGTCAAAAATTGATGAAATATATTCAATAGAACTTATTATAGGAGGTTTGGCGTAAGTGCAAATTTTCGATAAAGGTTTGCTAAAAATTCCCTATATTTTGAAAATCAATGGAAATTTCAATGAAATTGCATTGGAATTCTTAGTTTTATAACTCATTTTAATTAAAAACATGAATGTTTCCCAAAAATTTAAAAAATTAATAAAAAGTGCTTCGAAGGTAGTCACATACCTTAAAACTTCGTATGTAGGAGACGTAAAACTTACGTTTTCCTCGAATTACCCTACATCAAAGTTTCAATTCAAGAATTTGACTTACTTGTTTAGATAAGTAGGGCATGTTAATAGATGTCTGTAGAATACGGCCCTCTTATTCATTTAGGGTATAAACATTATCTAGAGCAAGCACATTTACGGTTTGACTTTTTATTTCAGCTTGCATCTAATTCGCATCCCGCTCACAATGTGTTAAAAGTACTTAAATGCTAAAGGGAACCTCGCTCATCTGGATTGGGTGTAGGTGAGTCAATGAAACACATTTAACAAATAGACAATTGAGCAAGAAATATTAATATCCAGATTCCCGGAAATAAATATGCCCAAAAAATGGGCCGAAGAAAGATACGGAGTTCCATACAATGTATGACCAAATGAAAGAGACTTAATTTGCACATTATTTGATTCAAATTCGAGTATTTTTTCGTATATGAAACAATAGTAATAGAACTGTATTTATGTGACATTATTCAGTTTCCTGCCTGTCTGAAGATATTGATAAGAAAAAGATGGGGCAAGGCTTGATTAAATACCTGCATCGAAGACGCAAAAGTGCTTGAAGTTTATATACTACTACTTATGTCCAAAATAACACGCAAGTTGGTTTTTTAACTCATTATATATCAAAACAATATTATTCCACTTCTTCAAAGAAAGCCTACTTTAATATGTTAGCATGAATGAGATATAAAAGGAAATTTTTGGCTATTTTGAAAAGGCTAAGTTTGAAATTATTAATTTGAACTGGTCAATTAACTGTTAATAAGAATTAATTATCTTTTTAATTAGAAAACTATTTTTATTAGATTTTTAGCTTTTATACCAACATTTAGATGCAACAATCAAAGTTAAATTTACATTGTTTAGATAAAAATGAAAAGAAAATAATCGGCCCAGAAATGGGGCAATGGTGAATATGAGTTAAGCTAAAGAAAATATAATTTAAGTGAGCTGAATTTTAAATTTCAGAACCTTCATGCTATAAATTATAACAGGCCATATTCTTATGAGGATATCTCGTGTATCTAACTCTCGCCGACCGGTGTCACCCACCCAAAAGTGTGCGAGAGATATATCAACCTGGGAGGAAGATTCATAAGAACATCAGAATAGAATCAAGATTAGAATTTAGAATAATAAGGAATAGAATTTAAAAAATTTCATAAATAACATTATTTAGAACAGACATGGGCCAACTCCGGCCCGCTGGAAGGTTTTATCCGGCCCGCGGATAGAATTTTAATTTGCCGGTCCGACGGAAATTAAAAGAAAATATGATTTATATATTATATATCCATCTCCTTTTCTATTTTGTTTAAATATTAATTTTTTTCTTCCTTTTTTTCTAGACTGATGATCTTTTTACTTTCTCTATTTTTGTTCTACAAAACATAAATTGACGAAAATAGCAAGCACAGACAGTATTGGCGCCAGTGCGTCTGCCTTTCCCTCGAGCTCTCTGGTTGTAATGTTCTTTTTCATTTGATTTATTGATGGTATTTCCGGTTTCATTTCTGTTGAAATTCATTCTGTTCTTCACATTCAACCGCATCGCAACGATGTGTTTCTGTACATTACTCGCAGTGCATATTCTATAGAAGCTATCAATAAACAGACAGCTTTCAATCGGTAAAGTGTTAAAAGCGGAAGTTCTTTGTCTCAAGCAGTCGTTCATCTCAAGCAGTCGTTTCTAAATAAGCCAAAGTTAGAGTTTTACAAATCATTATCGAAAGTAAGTTTCCCAAATTTAATATCTCACGCCCAGAAAATCAGTGCTATGTTTGCTTCATCTTATATATGTGAACAAGTGTTTTCAACTACGAACCTTAGAAAGAATTATTTCAGAAGTAGACTGACACATGAGCATTTAGCCTCGTTCCTTAGAATCAGTACATCTCACTTCGAACCTCAATATAAGGAACTTTTAAAAATGAAATCGCAATTTTATTCATCTCATTAACATATTTAAATTGTAATACTTGTATATTGTTTTAAAAATTTTAGAAAAATTTTTAAAAATTTTTAATTCTTGGCCCGCCAAACTTTTCTTTTTGATGTTTTGCCCGCGACGGAAAAAGTTTCCCCATCCCTGATTTAGAACTATTAAATACACTCACTACTTAGCTCTCTCTCATAAAAATGTTTTATCTAGATATTCCATAGATGCCATATTTGGAAGCATTAGAACTCTTCATGGCGAATATATAGGGTACACTAATTACCCATGTAGATGGTTTCAGTCTTATATGCTAATGTATCACTGCATGTGCTATGGACTAGATTTTTTATTAATGAACAGATCCAAGAATAAGTTATACCTTGGGCTATCGAAACAGATGAAATATCCTTTTTCTCAATAACAGAAGGGAAAAACAGAACTCTTGTAAATCCTGAAGAATTCCAGATTTTAGATGCATTGCAATTTCTTTTAGCCGTGAGCTAAACTTTCATAAGGTAATAAAAATCTCTAAATCATGTTTCATCAAAAAAGGCGTCGATTGCGTTATATAGATAATGCAATTAATCCCATTGTGTTCATAAAATAATTTGCTCCATTAAGTTTTTAATTTCGATAAAATGGAAACACTAAGGAAGACATCGGATAAATCAATTTATAGTTGATTAATTTTTTCTGTCATGGTGAGATTAATAATTCATCTAATGTTTGTGAGGTACATCTTATTAAATTTTCGCTGAAAACAGTTACTAGATCGGTGCAAGTTAACTAAATTTCGAAAGCTTCTCTCCTGTAAATATTATTGAGAGAATTTAGTAGTGAGGGGAAAAAGCCAAATGTAAAAGCAAGTTTAACGAAATTCTTCGACCGAATAAATATAGGAATCGTTTTTAAACTCGTGCCGATTATTTACTTTTAGTCAGAAAATTCAGTTTTTATTGAAGCGAAGTACATCGTAAGAGTTTTCGTAATAACTATCATAAGCAAAGCTAACAGTATTACTAAAAGTTTCGAAGGAGTGAATTATTATATTTCATAGGAATGAACTGAAGTGGTTAAAACTTCTATCTCTTGGTTAAATATAAAATAACTTCGATTTTAAGTTTCGCTTCAGCTTTCAAATTCAGAAAAATTTTATAATTCTATCTAGTAATACTATGTCTACATTCCAGCGACATAGAAGAAATGGAATAAAAAAATCATGTAGTTGAGCGAGGGTATAAAATATATAGTGCGCTACTAGTTAACATGTTCGCTGCCAAAGAAAACTGTAGTGTCCGGTCCAAGAAGCCAATATAATACAATCATATTAAGTTTCTACGAGATAACTCGTAGTTGGCAGCGAACGTGTTCAACTTATATTCATCTGTTTAAAAATTATAGCAGTATTTATTCTAACGATATGAAAAAAGTGTTATACAAACCTTATTCTGTCCTTCCTATAAACTTCCCTATTTCTATTCGATACTTTATAAACTCAGTGTTGCCGAATATTTAGGGGAAGGTGGTGTACCTTGAACCTATGCCGATTTCAGCGCCATCTGTATAGATGTATAGAAAATGTTATATGTATTTTGTACACTTGCCTCCAGAGGTCCCAGTGTACCTGAACTTATTTGTCAAGGTGCTCATTTGAATGAATGAATCCTGAAAAAGGAAATTGACCCATCAAAAGTAATTTTTTTCCTGTTGAATTTTGTGATAATAGTTCCTAAACATACATAAATTACTTTATAGTAAAATGCCTAACTTATAAAGCACAGTTTTAACTATAATAACATGTGTTAGAAATTACGTTAAGTCTAACCTCAATTTAGTAGTCAGCCATTTTCCATGAAATGGCCAAGTGGTGTACCTTGGACCATGCCCAAGTGGTGTACCTTGATGCATGACCACTACATGGTCTACCACTTATGTTGTGGGAAAATGTGATGTAATGTGGAAGTTACCACATCCCGTGTTGACTGGAGGATCTGAAAGACAGCTTCGGAAATTAACATTTGGAATTGACTTGTCTAATTACAATGGTGGTTAAGCCGACTCATAGGAATGAAACTGTTGCTGTAATAATTTTAAATTCGGTCTAATCTAAGACCTCATTAAGTAAAAGTGCTCATTAACATTTTTCTGTAGCTAAAATACCAATAAATGTTTATGTTCAAACTATTCGGCTAGATTTTTTAAATCTAGAAATAGCTGGTCCAAGGTACACTACCCATGGTGTACCTTGGTCCTATTTGCACTTTTTTTAAAATTGAAAATAATGCACTGAAATACTTTTTTTAAAAATCTACAAAAAATATATGTTGTGTATAAAGGCCTAAAATATGAAAGAAAAATTGTTTTGTTACCTTTCTTTTAGTAATTATCCAATTAAAAATTAAAAAGTAAAAATGGAACCTAGGTACACCACCTTCCCCTACACCGATTACTGCAACACGGCATTAAATATTCAAGGCGTGCTACATAAATAATATTACAAGATCCTACAAAACTCTTTAGAATACAGGCTGATAGTTAAGAGCTTAATCTCAAATCCTCTTTAACAGTACATCTCAAACATCCTCTAACAATGGAGATTTGTCGAAGTGCTTTCCCTCTTTGCAATTCATTTGAAGATTTTAATTGCGTCTTGAGATTACTTATTCTTACCTTCCGCCATTAAAAATAAATATTTTCACGACACATGTGGCGAAACCAAAGCAAACAGGAATGAAAAATCCACCAATTGATTGATTGATTGACACCTTCACTGGCCCAGCCTACCCAAAAGGGTGTAACGCCCAGCACAGGCCAGTGGGGGAAATTAGCATATTTAATTACCTACCAGGTGATTAGATATAGGGAGAGAGACTGTAGGTTAAGTCTAGGAGAGAGAAGGGCAACTCTGATGATTTAATGGTTAAACTGTTGTGCGACACCATATTAATAGGAAAATATCTGCCGGTATAGCAGTATGCATCGTCCATAAGAAAAAGTAGGATAAGCAGGTAAAGG
>BGPR01047612.1:0-11748 GCA_013235015.1 Araneus ventricosus | reverse complement strand
AAGCTCAAATAAAAGACAAACCTTAATTATGCTGATTCTGTTTATACTATAACAGAATAAGTAAACATTTTCTACAGACATCTATTTGCATTCCCTACTTATCTATACCAGTACGTAAGTCAAATTCTAGAATAAAAATTTTGATTTTGGTAATTTGTGAAAAATATATTTTTACGTTACCAGCTTCAAAAATTTTAGATGCAGCCACTTATTTAGAATTAGAAATACAGGAACGTACTTAGATTTGAAAGTTTACAGATTTCTAAATTTTATTTCAAGATTACCGTAGTGTAGTAAAATCATGACAAAATACAGGAATTGAATAGAGAATAAGCGAAATATAATACAGACACCATAACGAAAAGAAAATGACATTCTTTCGTGCTTCTTATTGCAAACTGATACAAACGGTGCCTTTAAACTGATTCAGTAATTGAATTTTGTATTATTTTTGTTCTGAAGATGAAATTTAAACACACTGTTATGGCAGTTGAGTGGTAAGACAAAGGCTATTAGCTTTCTAACTTTAAAGGAGACTCTCTTAAAATTAAAAGTATTGTTTTAACGAATAAAGCCGTTTGGGAATGTATTAACGATTGATGTTTCAATTACTTTTATTTGGCAATAGAATTTAAAATATCTTCAATGACAGTTCCGAATAATATAAATTCAAATTGCTTGTTTATTAACTTTTATTTGAACAAGTGAAATGAACAATTGTCTAATCAAATAAAATTTTCTTTCCGTTTTTTAACAATTTTTGTTCAGATTTAAAAAAATGTAAAATTATAGAACTTAAGCAAAAAATAAAGGAAGAAAACAAAAATATTGTTATAATCTCTTTAAATAAATAGTAGTTGATAATTTCTGAAATAAAAAACTATTTTTCATTACGAAAGAAAAAAATTAAATGTTCATCAGCTTTAATAAAAATGATCAAACATTATTGTGAACAACAAATGTAAAGTCGTTAGAAAATATTTTACAGATCAGTAATGATGCTTTTCATTGTATCCCCTGGGAAATCTGGTGAGAACCGAAGCTGCGTTGTTAGACGCAAGAAAGTAACTATACTCTCCGCGAAAACAAGGTATTTCTTTTAATTCTCTTGTTTTGACATCTCTGCTAATAACAAAGGAGAGGTGTGTGTGTGAGTTGATGCTGTACAGGGGAGACCGCTAAACCTAAAGCTACGAATTTTGGCACAAATGCATATTTGAGGACGGAAATGTGTGCATGGATGAAATTTTTTTTTTCCGAAATTTAATCATAATTTTACTTACTTAAAAGATGATGAAAACGTTTGCTTTTTTCAGTCATTTCATTCGAATATATTATAGCAAAAACAAACTTTTACTTCACCTTGAAATTAAAAAAAATCGTTATAACGATAATATTGCAATTGTAAGGTGACCAACTTTAGATCAAACATTAGCTCCTACAAAAGTAGGAAATAAATAAATTGAAGCTAAAGAATATCAAAAATAAAAGAAATATTTAATTCATCGCAACAATATTAGAGAATACACTATAATTATGATAAATGCTTAATAAAAACATTGGTAGCATAATTTATTTTTCACTTTTTGAGGAAGAACAAAACTTATATATATAGAGAAGGAGGTCGGTTGGCCTACTTCGTAATTGTATTCCTATCTATTACTGTCATTACTAATATAATAGCCCAGATCCTCCGGTAACGCTCTGACGTCACCAACAATAAAACTCAGGCCATAGCACTGCGAGACGTTAAACAGCATTGTTCCATTGTTAGAGAACTTAATTTCAGTAATTTTAAATTTAAAAGAGTAATTGTCGTTCTAATTTCAAATTTAATAGCTCTAAAATAGTGAAATATAATTTGAATCGATTTATATAAAATTTATCTCGCTATGATCAATAATTCCTAAGAAATTTTAAATTATATTAATCCTATATTTCAAATTAATTCTCAGTTCTCTAAAATAATTAAATCGTTCTCAACCGCCGCCAGTTCCCGTTAATTCCACTCACAAGATGACTATCAACGAATCGCAGGGGCAAATTTTAGATCATGTTGAATTTACCTCGATGAGCCTGTCTTTTCACATGGATAGCTCTATGTTGCACTTTCAAGATCTAGGATTCCCAATCTCGTTAAAATTTACCTAAAGACATCTGGAGTACAAGGAAAATTATTAAAGAACGAAAAATACTTCACACGGAATGTTGTTTACCAAGAGGTTTTTTGAATAAAGAAATATTTAAATAATATATAAATAAATAAAAATATTTCCTGTCATAAAACATATGTTTATTTTATTTATTTTCAATTAATGTTAACACACACACACACATTTCTCCCGCATATATATATATCTATTTAAACACGTCAAATTTGAAGGGAAATATCTCGAATGAAGAGGCAATTTTCATCCGTCAAACGATGACGGGTGATTTTCTAGTGTTTTAATAGTCATTTCTAACTGTTATTTCTTTTGTTGAGGGAGGAAGTTTAATTTTGATCTGAGCCTTTCTGTTTCCAAAGAAAGAATCGACGCAGAAATTGGACGTTAATGCTAAAAAGGCTTCTTCCATTGAGAAAAGAAAATGTGAATCAATCAGGTTATATTTACAGGTGGATTCTGTTTCTGTAGAAATTTAAAGTTTTTCAGTCTTTTTTCTTGTTCTTTTTGAAAGATTTTCCGTCTCACATTAAAAAATCCTTTCGTTTCGATTTATTACGATTTAGACCTCGAAATCGCATGTTTTATTGCAAAAACATGTTTTGTAACAATGGAAAAGTAGAGTTTTGCATCTCTTTGCCTTATATTTTCAAAAATGTCCATGATTACTAATTTCAAAAATCAGTTTTAAAAAAGTGGAAATGAATTGACTTGTTCTACGGTTTATAAAATTTAACATCATATTTAAGAGCTCTTCTTGTAGCTAAATAAAAAAAGTTACGTTTGCTTACGGAAGTTGCATTAAATTTCAATCATTCGTAACGTGTTCAGATGACAAGATGGATTCTTTAGAGAGCATGTGCTCTCCAAATTTCTTTACTAATAAACGGCCATTTGAGCCATGACAGATAAAACAAGCATCAGACTTAATTACTCGTCCATTGTTTCATGGATTTGCCTCTTAGACACCAAATCTTCGGTTTTGTAAGTTGAAACTCTGCCAGGAATCCAGACCAAACAATTATAAGCAAAAGCTATCCAATGCGAAAAAAATTTCATCCTTTACGATTTTAATTCTCATTCTTAGCTTTCATAATAGGTTACCTACAATCACATCTCGCTAATCGGTTAAAAATAAAAGTGTCTAAAATGAATATTCGGTTTTATTCTTTCTACTACGAAACTCAAATAGTGCCATATTACAGATTACTCTCAAGTAGAGAAAAAAGAATACTCCCGCCCCTAATATTTGCCGTCTTCCTCTCCACCCTTTGAGGTACCTTCCGAGGCGCATAACTATAAAGGCAGTGGTTATTTCTAATTAATACCTATAAATAAAATAATTAGCAATTTTCTGAAGGCAGAATTAATAATAAAAATTTTTATTGAAAAATTTCAACTCATGCGGTACATTTGAATAATGAAGAATAACATCGTTTTTCATATTTTCGTTTATTTAAAGTACACTTATTAAATTTTTATGACATGTTCTATACTTTGCTGTTTCTAATCCTGATGAATCTTGAATAATATGCTCGATCTTTAAGCATTCAATAGGGTTTTCTGAATTAACACATTATATTGTCTCGAACAGTCATAGAATATAGATTTAACCATGTTTTCTTGTATAAATCATGAGCTTATTGGCTTTGGGTTTCTTAACTTCTATTGGAGTGGCGCTGGAATCGCTTAGTAAAAGCAGCATTTAAATTGCGGCATATTTAATGCGTTCCGTTTATAAGTGTCCTATTAATTTGTCCTTCATCATATTTTCGGGTCGCAGAAATGTCCCGTTTACTGAAAAAAAGCAATCCACGTTAACAATGCGAAAAGCAGACTGGAATCTCAAAAAATCCGAAAATAGTGCCTAAGTTGCACAATGATTGGCTGTATGTTCCTACATATTCCAAAGCTTCCTACTATCTACTCATTTCCAAAAAGATATCAAAAACTACTTTTATTGAGTTTACAGATGGGAATGAAACCACAAAATCAAAAGGAAAATCTTCGCTTTTCCCTCGTACCTTCAAATCACAAAAACTTGAACTCTAACTATTGTTTACCAGCTCGAACATTAATGTCCAAGCTATAAATTAAAGAAATCCATTGCAATGTGAGAAATAGTTAGATGCTGATGTTTAGAAAAAATTATATAGAAAATGTTTGAATTAAAATAGTGGTATAGATTTTATTAAAATGTCCATTCCCATCTAAATGCTTGTTTTTTTGCGTCTATAATGTGGAAAATAAATACAATTCCGAATGATTCTAAGAAAAATCTGCTATATCAATACTAATTGAATTATTTTGTACCCAAATTCTTAGTAACTCAAACAGGCGTGAACTCTAGAAAAATTGCTCTATTTTCAATTGATGAACGTTCATTCATTGTAAATTCTTTAAGGAAACTTGATCGTAGAACACAGGACAGTCAAAGTTATAGTTCTTTCTTTGCAAGAAAATCAATTCAGTTGTTTACTGGCTCTAGATCGTTGTCAGTTATTATACTCGATCCGACAACGCACCAAGTTTTTTCTCATTGATTCGAAGCTAGCGCTCGTCTATTAGAATGTTATTCAAACTTTACCCGCTGCGACACCCTGCATGTAACAACGCTCAGTATATTGTGAAAGAAAAGAGTATACCTAGAAATGGCCATTTCAAAGCGTAGGAGGGGCTTTCAACCTCGTTTTGTATTTGGGGCACGATGTATTTCTACTCGAAAGCAGAGATTCAACAAACTTCATTGTAAATTGTTTACGAAAAGACGATAAAATACTTTACATGCCTTTTAAATAGTAGAGAAAAGATTAGTAACAAAAATAAGTAAAAAAATCATTACACTATACATCTTTATGAAGGCCATCATGATTCGGGGGAAAAATTATATGAAACCGAAACGAGGGTAATTAGCGGGTCTCAGAAGGGCTGTTGAGAAAATTCTCTTGTAGCCCTGTTATTATTATTTTTAATAAACTGGGAGGGAACCCACCAGAAAAGGTTTAAGGTCAAACAAAACCTCAGCGAAAAGATGAAACAAAGAAAGAAGCGAAAATATTAAAAAAAAACAAAAATAATTTATAATATAAAGCAGAAAAATACATGTATCGTTCGGTCACAAGAACTTCTCCTAACTGTGATCGGTAGAAATATGAAATTTGCATACGACATTCTAGAGCATATTACAATGGTGCTATTTTCAACTTTCAGAGTTAATTAGTTCTTAAGATATTTAATTAAATAACGAAAATTAGGCACTGTTAAGCTTAATTCGTAGCTTTTTCTGCCAATAACTTATGAAATATTTATTAGACAGCAATTATTGTTTCGCAATCTTAAAGAGGAAAAAAACTGCCTTTTTAATTATATTAATTCCATTGCGATAAAGTGTGTTTTTTGAATGTTATTACCTATAAAATATTCTCTGAACGCAATTTCTCACAATACTTTTGATTCTTATAGAAATAAATTCAATCCAAATTACTGCTTCGCGCGCTGGGTTTTGTGAGTGTTAAAGTTAATATAAGAAAATATTGTTTTCCTTGAGCATAGATAGCAAAATAGACTTTTCACTTCCGGTTTTCGGTTGTCGTAGAATTTCCTGTTTTTAATACGGTTACACAGTAATTCAATGACGTTAGTGAATTATTCTCTGGATGTTTTATTTAATTTTCATGAATTTTTAAATGATCCTAATGAGTGTGTTCTAAGTCTTCAAGGTTACTTAGTCCAAATCCTATGGTAGGAAAATTAAAAAGGGAAAGGAAAAAGATGTTCAAAAGGTCTATCTGTCGCAAGAACTCTTCCTAAACGGTAAATACTCTTGACATGAAATTTGCTCATGCTATTCTGGGATCCGTTCCTAGATTAATTCTATATTTCAAACTTTCAAAAAATGACTTACTAAGTTATTTAATTAAATAACAAAAATTAAGCCAATTTTCGGCGTTTTTCATCAATAATTTCAGAAAAATATATTGCACGTAGAATTTTTACATACCATATTAGCAGAAAATTATCTTTTTACTGATTTCAATTTAAATGTCATGCATTCTTTTCCTTAATTTAATAAAGATTTCAAATTTATTTCATATACAATTTGTAACAATGCTTTCTTTTATTCTAATTAAATTCAAACCAATTGATCATTTTATCAAATCCTTCATTCCGGTATTTTTACCATTGTGAAAGTTAATAAAAAAATATTGTTTCCTTTGAATGTAAACAGAAAGGCAGAAATTTTATTTAGCTCTTATTTCATAGAATATACCTCTAACAATATGTTTGCACCACTACACAATGATGTTAATTACACTCTTTTCGCATTTTACAAAATTTTTAATGATAATAACGAGTGTGTAAAATCCTTCAAGATTGTTGAACGCACTTCCTACTGGAGGGAGAGGTAATAAGGAGAAAAAGAATGGACAATATGCAGTTTCTTCCGGTAAGTGAAAAAACACTAAAAAGAATAGAATTGTTGTTCCGATAATGTAAATAAAATACAAGATATGAAAGAGTTTCTGTTGTTGCCGTAGCAATGATGGGAAAGGGAAAATGGAGTACAGAGGACATCGGCATTCTTGCCAGGGTGTTCAAACTAAGGAAAGAAAAAGAATAAAGGGTCATAACTGCTGGTCAAAAAGGGTCAGCGGATTAACGAAAATCAACGAAAGACACTTCCATGAAAAACTCTCTTATTAAATTGAGAGTATTTTAAGTACTTGGAATTGAAAATATTTTTATCCCGTGCAACACCGGGTATATCATCTAGTAAATACATGAACTAAATTAAAACAATGTGCAATGAAAGTCTTTATTGCTGGTGGAAGCGAGAAAAGTCTTTCTTAATCGATGATGATATCATGTTTTCGTTCATGAAGGATCTTCATTCTGTTTATGAATGAAAATCTTGCTTTATGAATTATCGCAAATACAGGCTTCTTCAGTTACTCTTAGGATTTAAATAGCTTGCATAGAATATACAGAACGCTATTTGATAATTTTAGAGAAAAGTGATTTTTTAAAATTCAAATATACGAAGTATATACGAGTTAAAGTATACGAATTCAAATTTTTTATCATTTTTAATAAATAAATAAATTAATTAAACTCCTAAAATTCAATTAAAACGGTCCTAATGGAAAAATATTGTAATTTTTAACATCAAATGCACTTATTGTCTGTTGATATCATAGATGCAGTGGCAGTTCTCTACGCTACATTTGACACTTAGTGGATGCAACACATTTGTTATTTTTAGTCCATTGAAAATAGGCAAAAATCTCAAATATTGTTTTATTGCAAAAGATAATACAGGCCTGCGGAATTTAACATTTTAATTAGAGTGTATTTAAATTTTAGTAAATTATATGATATTTGTTATTCTAATCTCAAAATTTATTTTCATCCGTTCTGTGGAAAATTATATATAAAAAAAGTTTTGAATTAAAATAGAGGCAGTGCTCTCCAAGAACGTTCATTCACATCCATTGTTTATTTCTATTTCCTTTAATGTATAACTATGTCTGGAAAACTAATTTAAGTGTGAATGATTCGAAAGAAATTTTGTTTAAATAATACTTACTTGATTATTTCGTAAGAGAAATATTAGTTTTTAAAACAGTCTAAAACTGGCATTAATTTTAGAAAAATTCCCTTCTTTTCATTTCATCAATGTTCTGGCATTTAGTTCGTAATTCCGTTGCTCTTGGTCTAGTCTCTCTATAAAACCTCTGGTTTCCATTCTGAAAGGCAGAAATCAAAGTGTTTAGGTTTGTGTATATAATCTGGCGGCGTTGCGTTCTTTATCAAAATCTGGAATTATACCTCTGGTATTTTGTCTCTGTATTATCCATTATATGATACAAATTCAGTTGGCATACAGATACTTCTCCAGTTTTAACATCGTTTCCCCTGTTGTCCAGAAATTGAAATAAATAATTTGGACGATTAATTTTGCCAGTACCAGTTTCCAAATAGAATACATTCATAGAGATAAATAATTACGCGTTAAACGTCAAAATCAGTAAGAAATGGTACCATTTAGTTTCTTTTCTAGATTCATCAAAAGGTAACTACTTCAACTCTTACTTTTGTTTCCCAGCCCGGACATAAAAGACCAA
The DNA here is from genome assembly GCA_013235015.1 of Araneus ventricosus. Taxonomy (NCBI): domain Eukaryota; kingdom Metazoa; phylum Arthropoda; class Arachnida; order Araneae; family Araneidae; genus Araneus; species Araneus ventricosus. The sequence continues at coordinate 3,458 of BGPR01047612.1, read as the reverse complement.
ACTTTAAATTACAGACGATATAATTTATTTGTTTAAGCTTATGTTTCTTACTTTGAAAAAAATTTATATATCAAAAAATTTGGAATTAAAATAGTGGTAAAACTCTCCAGGTAAGTTCATTCATGTACAATGACTATTTCAATTTCCATTAATGTAAAAGCTATGTCTGGAGGATGTATATAACTGTGAATGATTCTAAAGATTTTTTTCAATAAATACTTGCAAAATGTCAGTTTTTCAAAGAGTCTCAATTTGGTGTTAACTCTAGAAAAACTTCTGACTGTGACTCTTTTCAACTGATGAATATTTTTGCAATTTAGATTCCTTTATGGCAAGGCATCACTATTCAGCATTGCAATTAGCAGTTTACGAAAAGAAACTTCTAGAATGTTACTAAAATTATCGTATTAACATAGTTTCTAAAATGGAGAGTTAGAAAAGCAGTTTCGTTTTAATTTATTTATTAATAATTGAATCTTCATCTGAATATTTGAATCTGAAATTTCTCAATATTATTCGGAATCATGTGCACCATGCATAAACTTAAGTTCCGCATTTAGGCCACTGCGTTATCTTTGGCTTTCAAATATCAAGAGTAAAGAAAGTCCTAGAGATATTTAAGTGTTCAATTGAAAATTATCTGACTCGTAAAGATATTTTCACATGATGTAAGTACAACTGGAGCTTTTTCATCCAACTTCTCATAATGTTCGAAATATATTATACATTTGATAATACTAGCCGTTGTACCCGCGGCTCCGCATGCGTTTATCTGTTCACTGAATATGGAAAATGCAATGTGTGATATGGAAATAAAATTCAAATTACCTCATAATATTTCTTATTAAACAAGGTTGGCGGTTTTTCCTCCTGCTGTTTTGAAGGCCTGCTGTTACGACTGTGCAGCATTTCTTATAAAGTTATTTCCAAAGAAATGTCCAGAGCTTGCCGAGCGATGTTGCAACGGGTCGACGATTATACTTCAGGATTAGCAATAAAATATATCAGAAGAAATTTGTGATCTTTAGGTTGTGGTGGAAATAGACTACCAGACAAATCGTAGACTTGACCTTGTACTTTAAATCTTGGCATAAAGCCGCGTTGATGCACCTGTGTGCTCATAAATTAGATAATCAGAAAAGCATTATTATATTTACGTATGTTCTTCAGAAAATCTTTGCAATTGGGATGTTCACTAGTAAGAAAAGAATGTAATGGCTCGGAAGAGGGAATAATTTCTTCTAATTTATTTTTCCCTTGTAAACAACGCATGCCTTTTGATTCGTCTTTCCATTTTGAGGTTGTACAATATAGGCAGACTATAGACATAGTTCTCATTGAAACCAAAGCACCTTTTGTAATCTAAACATGGATCATAGTTTAGGGTGGAATACTCTTTTTCGGACAAATACCGGGAACGTTTGTTATTTCAATTCTTCTCTTTTGTCTGAAATTGAAACGTCTTGCGCTGTCAGCAGACATGCGATTATTTCGTTCATTATGGAACAAATGATATACAATACTTTCTTGATATACAATGTAATCTATTTTAATCGTAAGCTTTACAGAAGAAATCTCTATCTTAGATAATTTCTTAAATAAAATTTTGATTCATAAATGAAAAATAATTTTGTAATTTTTATTGCAGGATTACATTCAATAACGAGTTGTTACATTCATTAAAACGCGACCACTGTTTCAAGCTGAACGCTCAGTCTAAAGAAAAACAATCTTTTCTCCCTTTGAAATTAGACCCCCCCCCCCCTCCCGAGCTCTACTTTTAATACTCTCGTTTGGCGAGACTTTTTTCCTTATCATTTGGCTTCTTTTCGGTTTCTCCAATCATTAAGTAGTTTTTTAATTCATTTCTGGAGGATTTTCAATTTTTAACTACTCTACATTTTTGGGGTGCTGATTACGAATCTGTGGTTCTGGTATGGAGAACCACAATTCTCTGGAATTCATCTCCGTCGGACACAGATACTGTACCAAAAGAATTTTTCTCTACATAAGGATTGGTATACAGTTGAATCACTAATCTTTTATTATTACACATCCACAGAGATAGGCTTTACGGCTATAGTTCACTCAATTGATAGTTTTAATTCTTTGTTCCATTCTGTTACTTTAAATCTTAACGCAAATAATCAAAACAGAAAACTAATCCATTCTTACAACAGCTGTTGATCGATAAGCGTTGGTAAACGGTATTGGGGCACAAGTGAAGCGAGTTAACAATTTGTTCCTTACAAAAAATGCCTTTGAGAACAAAGGATACTATGAAAAACTGAATTGACCAATAAGCTAATAATATTAAACAAGTTTACCGTAATTATTTTTAGTTTAATTAAATATTGAGGCAACACAGCAAATCATGATGTCTGAAAAATTTATTTAAATACATTTGTAGCTTATTTATCTCTGTATTAATAAAAAAAGAGAATGTGTCTGCAAAATGAGCCTTAGAACTCCAGTGATTTAAATGTCTGAATCATCAACTTTAATAACTACATATAAAGGGTTCCAACTTAAATAAGAGCCACTCCCCTTATCTTCAGAACGACGGCAGCTATAATCATGAACGTAGTGTCTAGATATAGTAAAACGTCTATGCGCTTTCCGATGAGACGTCTTACAACGCCACCTGGTGGCAAACTTCTTTTCTATATCGAAAACAGTACTATATAGTTGGGAAATGTCAATTACAAAGTTGTAGAGCGTTATAGATTTAGTACAAAAAGACACCTTGTGCGCAGTAACCCGCTCACATCGAGCGACGCAGTCCCGGTCTAAAAAGCCTCCTTAACAGAGACGAAGGCCAGTCTTAGAAGTGGTTGGCTTCTTTTGAGGGGAGGTGAGGTTCTGAGATTGCTTAGGAGATAAGCGCGTTATAGGGGTTCAATTATCCTTGCCATTAACAGCCCATTTACCTACGCCTTAAGGCAAGATATACCAGAGGTGGGGTGGTGGAGTAAATGACCACCCAGTTTGGAAGAGTCCAATTCATGTCGCTTCCTCCCCAAAAGTCCAAGTTTAAAAGGTGCTAGAGGAAAAAGTCGCCTCGGGATTAAAAAGTTTTCACGAAGAATAGAACACTTAAAATAGACATTTGTTTGTTCTCGAGTTTCGAAACATTGACGTCAGAGTGCGGGTTAAAAAGAGAAAAAAAAAATAGTTATCACAAGATACCTTTATTTTCAATGTTCAAAGTGCTCTCCGTCATCTACAATACAGATTTGAGCCCTTCTTTGAATTCACTTTGCACACGTTTTATCATATGTTTGGTGATCTAGCACAATCAACAGTAATATGTCATCGAAAATCCTGCAATTTGGGCGAAAATGTTCATACACCTGAAGTTTGAGTTATTTCCACAGGAAAAGTACAATGGTGTCATTTTTTGCCCAAAAATTAAAGAATTTACAATGAATGAACGTTCATCAATTGAAAATAGTGCA
>BGPR01047607.1:0-11748 GCA_013235015.1 Araneus ventricosus | reverse complement strand
CCTGTATAGTAGACCTGTATTACAATTTTTAACTTCCTTAATTAGGAATCACATATAGGAAAGTATAGCAATTGCCAGATACTTGGATCACGATATTTTCATGAATCTCCACGTTTTAGACCTATGAGAGTCCGAAAAAAACATCGTTGGAAATATCTCTGTCTGTCGGTTCCTCTATCAGTTTGATGGGGAACGCGACAGACAAATAAAAATTGGAATTGGTTTTTAGCCAAATCGTAGATCTAAATCAAATGTTGAAGGAACTCATCTATGGAAGATCTTTATGTTTGTACATGCGCATGTCGATAAAATAAAACTACCTATACAGATGAAACTTGGCATACGTTCTCTTCACAGAATTGATCGTCTATGCGAATTTTAGTCCGCAGCAGTCAAAGTGGTGGCAGTGAAATATACTCTTTTATAGTTTGCAGTTAAAAATTGGATTCGGATTACATTTTTTATATAAGTGTCAGATTACTTTTATTCTGTTTTTTCACTTATTTTGGAAATATGTAGTAAAAAAAAAACTTGCACTATATTATCTTAAGAATAAATATTTCTCTCTCACTGAACGATTTGAAATGCCTTACTTCTGAAAGTTAGCATTCACTTTATAAACTGAAAAAGTAAAAAAACAAATGACATTTTCAGACCGAAAATTTTAATTATTTATTTACTGAATATTTTACGTCGAATACCGATAATTTTGGTTCCCTACTTCAGCGTAATCAATGCTTTATATGAAAATATTGCATTTGTTTCGAAGATTTGTCGAAAATACAAAAACAAATTCTTATATCAAGACCAGACATAAAAAAATGGCAACCACAGAAAACAACAAAGAATCCTTCTTCAATATTAGAAGAATCTTTTAAAAGTAAATAACATCATGCTATGGCAACGAGGAAGGTTATTTTTAGTTAAGAAAATATATATTTTTTTTTACAATAAACCAATAAAGCATTATAAAACCTTTAGGGAATTTAAAGCAAGTTTAAGACAATTTATAGCATTTATATCGGTTCAAAAAGTTGGTGAACTTCTTTCCAATAACTTCAGGTAGACTTTTTCTTAAAGTCTACAGAACGCATTGGGTTTTTCAAGACATTTTATTTTTATGTATTAATAAACATCAAAACATTGGTCTACTTCCAGAAGGAAAATTCATATAATGATGGAAATGCCATGTATAAAAAAGTGTGATTTACAAAAATTGCCTTTTTTATTTTAAAAAGTGGGAAAAAGAGAAAAAAGAAGTTGAAGAAATATATTCATCCTCCGAAAAATTTAAATATATAAATATCAAGTCAGAATATATAAATATCTACTCTGTTTATATATCTTGCCGTCATTCCTTTGGAAAGAGTTTTAAAGATAATCTTTATGATCTTTTGCCCATAACCTGTTCCAATTCAAATAAATTTTGTGCTTGAAATAAATATATTCAACAATCCCCCATAATTATTAATGAACGATCTCTAAATTTTAATTTGTATTATAAGTTCACGTGAAAATTATTCCAAAAGAGAATCAAAGAATTTATCTGTTCTTATAAAAAAATAAATTAAAAGCAGAAATCTGAGAAAAAATTCATTCATACTACTAAAACTTTAAAAATATAGAATCATGTTCATATTAATAGCTTTTTCTGTATAAGGTGTAAAATTAATGTTTTAGATGTAGAATAAGTATAAATATAAATTTAGAACTAAAGATATCCAAAGATTATAAAAATATATATTTATATAACGAGATTGTGAATAGCAATACAAAGTGATGCAAAGCGATAAGGGAATAACAAATGTTTACAATTTTCATGGCATAATCTTATTATTTTGTTGCCGCTAACTCTTTTATTACCAAAATAAATTGGAGCTTTACATCTGAAACTGGCTATTCTCCGCATTCTTGTATTTACCTTTCGTATTTGTTCTTTTAAGAAAATTTGTTTAAGTAGATTGTTGAGATTTTCCCCCGGCTTTCTATCATGAATCAAATAAATTTTGTGAATATTATTAATAAGAATAATTGTGATAATGGCTGTTGCCGTTCTGAAGTTAAAGAGAAGCGCTCATGAGTTAAGTGAGAATCCTTTAGGTAGAGTAGATGGGGTTCAATGTATGATAAAGGTTTATAAATCCAGAAGAAATGAAATCTAAATCTAGATAGTTAAGTAAGTAATGAATAAAATTCCACGGTATATATCATGCAAGTTGAAAATTGGAATATTCAATTGCCTAATTTTTGAAAAATTCCTCATATTACGAAGGAAAATAAATATTTAAAATTATTTCTGAAATATCTGTAAATCATCTTTCTCATTCAAGCCTACAAGTTTCCATCCTGCTTGAGAGAGTCCAATTCAACAAAAAACCAATGTAATTTCAGCGTGTGATGAAAGAGAGATACATCGAAACATTCAATTAATGTTTCCTTTTCCACATTTACAACTATCAGAATTTAACATTGATTCGTTTCTAACATAAAGAGCGTCTTATAGATAAATAAAAATACTAATAAAGGGAATTTTATTTAGGGAAGAGTTAAAAATACAAAAATAATAGCAGACAACGATAAAAAGTAAGAATCCGGTGGATGACTTCGTCAGAGGCCATTCATAAGTGCAGATTCAAAACTGGAATAGGTTTCCTATAGAGGAAAATGATTGTGAGGTCTAATGAATTATTATCCTCTAAGGCCCGAACCCATTCCGGAATGTATTAGAAAGAAAACATTTATCCACAAAGAAGGAATTAAAAACACTCTTTTAAACAAAGTATGAAAAGAAGGGCTTAAAATCTTACCTCTTATAAAAGTTGTGAAACAAAAGAAAGAAAGGAAGCCGTTCGTTACAAACGCGTTACAAAGCAAATTGATGCACGCACCTATCTCCATCTAGTGAGGAAACACTAACTACAAACTTGAAAATTTTTTATAAATTTTTTTATAAATATTATTTCAAGGTTTTCATTTATTTTAATTTTTAAAAAAATCTGTTTTTAATGCATTTTTATAATTTTTATCTTTATTTTTTTATTTTCATTTTTTTTATTATTCAGGTGATAAAAACAAATAACTTAATTAACATAGAAAAGAAAAATCATTGATAGAGGTATTTTCTTTGATACAAATCTTAAAAGGGAGAATAACAACTTAAAAAATAATTTTTTATCAACACCGTAGATAAAATAGAAAATAATTTTTGTATTATATGTAAATTCCACTTCAGAGAGATTATGATCAATGAGTACAATTCAAACATCACATGTCAACTTATATCCTTACACACAATATATCCTTACCTTTTCCCCACTATTAAATTTCACAAAAATCCTTTAAAATTCAGATTTGTTACATGTGGCACAGGAAGTTACAATTTTTATTTTGGAAAATTCTTCTTCAATATTCTGAAAATCATTCTCAAAAAATTGAAAACGAAGAAAGCTTTATAATTGATAGTAATATTGAAATTCTGAACTTTCTTAAAGATAATCAAATTCATAGCATCAGCAGTTTTGATTTTGAGAATATTTTCACTAGCCTCCCACACGAAAAATTAACTGAAGCATGCATTAATTTATATGACTTATACCTTAACTCCAATTACATAGATAAAAATAAATGGTGAGAAATTTGTAATATTAACATCAGTGAAAATTATCTCTTCAATAGTATCAGCTACTACAGAAAATCGTGTTGTCTTCCTACGGGTACTAGTTTCTCCAGTGCGCTTGCGAATGTTTTCTTCATACGTTTGAGACAAAATTCATAAAAAATAATCTCATTTCTGCCTATCGTTATATTGATGACCTGATTGTATTTGACTTTGATAACCTTGACAATTTAATTAACTGCTATCCGAGAGAACTTAAAAGGAATAAAACCAATGATAATAGCAATAATTCTGATTATTTAAATCTGGTAATTAAAATTTTAGATTCAAGAATTTCGGTTGGTATCTATGACAAAAAAAATGCCTTTAATTTCAGAGCTATTTCTCTTTGTCATTATCAAACCAACCTCAACATAAAAGTCATTCGAAATAACATCAACTCTCAAAACAAAAGAATCAAAAATATCTGCAACAACCATTCTGATAGTGCCAAGGCCATTGATAATTTAAATATTAATTTAAAGCTAAACGGCTATCCATTTCATTACTTTATGATTAAGAATTAAAATATTTTTAATCTCTCAGGTTTTAATTAATTTTTTCCCCTCTCAATTTCTCCATAGCACTGGAAATGACTTTGGTACTCCTTCCAAACCTTAAAGTTTAACCAAACTAAAAAGTTTAAAAGAATGTTTTTAATTTCTTCTTTGTGGATAAATGTTTTTCTTTCTAATACCTTACGGAATGGGTTCGGGCCTTAGAGGATAATAAGTAATTAGACCTTAACGTCTTTTTCCTCTACTGAAAGCTTATTCCAGTTTGGAATCTGCATGGATGAATGGCCTCTGATGACGTCATCCACCGGATTCTTACTTCTTATCGTTTTCTGCTATTATTTTTGTATTTTTAACCCTTCCACAAATAAAATTCCCTTTATCAGTATTTTTATTTAGTTAGTACTTCGCAATTTTTTCCTGGGTGACGCTGCACTTGCGCACACCAATTAAATTGCTTATATTGATTTTTATCTTGTTGGATATTCATCCTTATTCTTTATCTTTTTAGATGTTGAAGTCTTATAGATGAGTCAGTCAACTGAAAATTAAACCAATTTGTTCTTTTTCTCGTAACCATTACATTATAATTGAACGGAATCTAAGAATACTTCGACTTGATAATCTGATGAGCATCGGGTGCAGAGTTAAATTGAACCAAGTCCACAGGATTGATTTCTCAGGAAACAGATAATTTGCTTTTAAAATAACATTGGAATTGGAATTGATCTTGCTGCCTGGTGGACATATATTGTTGTTCCCTTTCAATTAAAGTTTTCTTTTTCCGTTTACAAAAATCACTTTTTAACATCGATTCGTTTTTTTAAAGTAAGAAATGTCTTGTAGACGAGCCAGTCAACAGAAATTGAAACTAATTTTCTATATTTCTTTCAACCATTACATTATAATTGAATGGAATCTAATAATACTTCGACTTGAATTTGTACTGAGTTCGGATTTAAAATGAGCCAAGTGCAAGTGATTCATTTCTGAGGAAACAGATATCAAAACTCTTTAGCTGCCTTTAAAATAACATCGGAGTTCCAATTGTTATTGCTACCTGGTGAAATGATCTTGAACTATGAACTTGAATCACTATTACTCAGAATAAATAATATTTATAAGCTGTCATGGCGGTATAAGTACAAAATGAGAAAAATATTGACTTGCTTCACCATAACTCTGAACTCTCCATATTCTGCTTTGATTACTTTTTATGTGGCCATTTGAAACCTTTGTACATCACATCCGGCTGGAAAGTGTTGAGGACTTGTTTTCCAGCATTTCCGTTGTGTCCAAAATCTTCCGAGATATACCGGGAATATTCCAAAATATTAAGTATTCTACGATTCGATAGCACAAAGTTACATCTCCTGGATACAACATTCAACACCCATGTTGCATCCATAATTTCTAAAATGCGACTATTCTCATTGATAATGTTTAGACATCCTACTTTTATGCGTTCATTTTTCTTATTTTTGGTAAGACAGAACTTCACCCTAAAGCTATGGTGTATAATTCCGATTTGTCTTTGAACAAATTCAACGATCGAAACTTTGCCAAGCCGGTAATGAAACTTGATGAAAAACATTGCTACAGTTTCGCATAATATTTATTTTCAATTTTATTAACCTTTTCCTTTATTATTGCATAACTAAACATATATCATATTACTCTGACAGATATCATTATTACAGCATATTTTAAATGATTCTGACTATTGTGATATCTTTTTTTTTGCGTATTAAACGTCCTTGATTTTTTAAAATTGCTTATAAATGGAAATTATCTTTCATAAAATCAGAATTGTTATATTCAGTATTTAGTCAATGGATATTTTGAATATTGCAATTTAATGGAGTTTGAGCTGGCCCACTAATTATAAAGATTTTTTCAATTCTCCGTTACTTTATATAGTGTATAAGAAAATTCACATGCATCAATATTGATTACTTTAGTTTAATACTTTTAGTTGTACAATTCTTATAGAATACTAACTCTTGTTTAATAAAAAAATATGATAATTGTTAACTGGCGTCTAAGAAAATATTTTTATAATACAACATTTCTGAAAATGTTTGCTTACTGTGTATGATAATATGCTAAATTTATTAATATACAACGAAATTTAATAAAATAAATAACAAACGTTCAGTGGAGTGAGTATTTTCATTATCACGATTTATTTGATAAAGAAGAATTGTTACTCAATATACTATTTTAACACTGAATTTTTCAATTTCAAACCGCAAATTGTGAACTTAAACCGAAACTTTCAATTTAAGCAATAAGTTTCTCTCTAATCTTGGCGAAACTTCGTACTGAAGACGAAAGTTTATTTGATACTAATCAATCAACCTAACAACTCTGCTAGTGACTAACTCCTCCTTTACTCTTCAAGAATAATATATCGTCTGAAATAAAAGTCAGTTTAAGCGTCGGCTCTTCTTTGAATTTATGCGAACAATAGAACTATTCTTACAAGGATGTAACTTTGATTGCAGTACCTAATTAATGCAAAGTAGGTATCTCAAAGTACACTCTTTTAGTGGTGGACCGCTTTAAAATGATGCAGATCTCATTTAATACTTTTACTTTTTGAAATTATTTCATTGATCAAACTAAATCTTTTAGACTTAGTTTCTTAATGAATGCTTGTCTTAGGTTAACCCTCCATCGGGCGCCATATTTGAACTGCCGAGTTCGAGTGCAATGTGTACGACAAGGAGTCTAGCAAATTTAAAAGTTACAATTGATAAAATTTAACAAAAAATAAATTAAATATTAGTAGAAATTAAATCAAAATCAATTGAAACTCTTTTGCATTATACAGAAATGCGCATATACAGCTACTTCTAATAAAATAATGAAAACAAATAATAAAATAACAAAAATTAAGTTAAAAAGAAAAAATATTTAAAAGAAATAGAAAAAGTAAACAATAATAATAATAATAACAATACACCTTTTTGCGCGCTCAACGCAGCAGCATCAAGTGAGTTCATCATCAAAATTTTCCTACAATTAATCAACAAAAAACTATACTATTAAACAACAGAAATTCTCAAATAATTAAAACACATAAAAGAAAAATTAGAAAGTAAGAAATATAATCAAAATGGGAAAAAACCAGAATGGCGATACTTCTTCGGAGACCACCATTGTAGTTCTAAACTGGACAAATTTTCTGTAGAAAGAAATTACCATAATCAAAATACTAGCAAATTTAATATATTTAATACCTATTATTATGTTAGAATTATGCTAGGTTGTTCGTTTTCTTCCCGCGACTGTACGACGCGAAATGATGTCAATTTATTATGAACACTAGATCATTAGAACGACGAATTATAGTACTTTGTTGTTAATGGCTGAAAAATACGCTTTTAGAAATCGCATTGTAGTACATCCAATCAGACAAAAAAAAAAGAAGATACCATCGTCCTGCGCAAGCGATTTTTTTTATTAATTTAGATATATATTAAATTGTTTTGTTGGATTCTAAACAAGGATGTTTCAGAAAATTTATTCTTTTATAAATTTAAATATCTGATGTTCTACACAACGGCTTTCACTGAAGTCTAATGCCATCTGCAATGTGTTACTTCTGAAACAAGTTATTACGATTTACACGGGAGAAACCAAACGTTTGCTCACTAGATAATTAACAAACGCTGAAACACTTTTAAAAGTAACTTTTGCTATTAATTGACATCTTCAAAATTATCATACCCATGACAAATTGTTTTTATCGGCAAAAATCAGATGGTTTTGACTTCTTATGGTATGTTTATTCTAACTTGTGACATTTCATGATTGCAATGTATTTAAGAGAAATTGATACACTGCATCTTCGATAAAAGATAGAGTACTTATTTTATTCGTGAATAACAAGTTTTCATAAAATGCTATGGTACAGAATGAATATTTTTAACAGTTGAAATATGAAAATATAAAAAAATCGGAATTATTTTTCCAGAAATATTTAAAGTGCCTACTGCCAAACTGAGTAAAATATAATACTAATTTCATTTAGAAACTTGACATTTGCGCAAACTACCAATTTCGTTAAGAAAAAAAAACCCATCTTATAAACTTTGAAAAGTCGTAAATTCTTTAATAAATTCATGATTGTTTTATTTAGTTCAAAAAGAAACATCTCAGTTATCCAAGCAATATTCAGGTACTTCTTTTCGATCAATTGAGAGAAAGTGCCGAGTATATTTTCTTCCATAAACTAAGGAATAAATTTCAATAACTTCTTTGATAAAATTCTTAAGGCATTTCTTTACAAGGAATTAAAGAGATGCTCAGTCAGACTTAATAAAATATTACTTGAAGTTTTCTTAAATAATGAAGGGGAAAATACATATTTCATTCATACCGATTCATTACTTCTTGTCCAACTTTTAATATATGGTCATAAATTCCCTTAAATATTTGCAGAAAAAAATAATTTTTCATAGAAAGACCGAATTTAAATTTATTTAAAAATAAAATTCGTGGGAATAATTTTTTTTTCAAAATTGCTTCACTATTTAAAGTAGTTCATGCTCTAAAATGCAATTTTATTAAAATTCTGGTGAGAAGTAAAGAAAATGCATTTCTATTCATTCAATATATTAAATAATTTCTCAATCAATTTTTTAATTAAAGATGTAATGCTACAAAACATTTACTTAAATCGAACTAGAGGCATTTAAAAATTTTTATTGAAAACCTAATTTCTGGACATTCCTAATTGGATCTATTTAAATACTTCTGGGATTAAACTTTTTCTTATAGAATTCACAGAGAAAAATTTTATTTCGAGGCTAAAAATCTGGCTGAATTCTTTTATTTTACTAATTTAAATATACTGCTTAAGACTAGTATTAACGTACCTTATGGTTTGAATCAAGAAACACTTAATTTATTAGAAACGCAAAATCTTTGATTTATGATTTTCTGCGAAATTTATAAAATTAATTATAAAGTTTCAATAGACAAGATATATTTATTAACTCCATATTAACATAATATACAGTTAATTGATAGTTTCCTTTAACCCGGTAAATTAAAGGTTCTTGGAAACATTTTAAAAGTCATTTTGTAGATAAATTTGGCATTTTATGGGGGAGAATGACGGAAAATTAATTAAACGGCTCAAGAAAACCTGTTGCCAAGCGGATTATGAGAGTAGGAGAGATTTGTTGGAAGTATGAATTTTCGGTTTATGATACTTGTCAATTAATTTAATGCTGATTATCTTTATGACATTTGTACAAATACCAAGATATTTTTGCAATCACTTTCTATTTAGAATCTAAGATAATCTATATTATTTGCACATGCAATTTCCCTTGATGTTATTGAATAATTGTTTTGAAATTTAACAATAAGTTTCTCAGATATTTTAATTAATTAGTGTTATTTTCTATATTTACCCTAGTTTTTGTGTTTTCAAATTTTTGCTTTGTTCTCTATCATGTGTTTGAGTCAGCAATGCTTAGTTTAGATGGCAGCTATTTAACTTTAATGAATCAAAATTAAAGGAAATAATTTTGAAGATTACGCATAAATAGTTAATAGCAAATTTAACGTTTAAAAATACATTTTTTTCAATCCAGCAATAAAATCATCAATTAAGAAAAGGGTATATAGATAAAGATAGTTAAAAATCCGGGTGTTATTTTGAAATGTCTCTTGAAAAAAACTACACTTTTTTAATCAAATCCGTGCTTGGAATACAGAACGTTAAATTGCCTTAGTCTATAATCAACTAACATCGGAAGTAACTCAGACCATTTATTTCTTCAAATAGAATAGAAGACAATTCATGATTGAAAAATAATTTTCCAAATATTATGAATCCATTTCGAATAAAGTCCTTAGCTCTTGATAAAATGGATTAGACTGGATTCCTTGTGTGTTTAATTCGATTCTTTCTGAGTTAATCTTAGTTTTTTGGCTTTCTTTCAATGATTTTGATTTGCAACATTGAAGGAATTACTCTTGTCATGTTTGACAAATAAGTAGATTTTGATATTAGATCATGACATTATAGCATACGGACTAATTTATTAGTATTGAATTTGGGGATGAAATTACCCTTATTAAGCTATGAAAAGAGAAGCCATTCTATCTCTGGTCAATCTGCAATGTTTAAAAAAAATTGTGTATAAAAAGAATTCTCTTATTTTTTTTTATTTCTGTGAATGCTTGATCTGTAAACATGTTTATGAAAAGAAGTTATCCCGGATAACAATGATAAGGACTTTGCTGGTGATCTATCTTTACAAGGAGTGATTGGTAGGAAATAATACTATTATGAATTAGGAAATTAAAACGTTTATTTATAAATAATACTACTAACATAAATTTTAACTATCTTATCTTATTGGTGCATAGTCGCATGTCGATAAGGAAAAATTCATTCTGTACACAACAATTAAGCCAGAAATCCACATGTATAGATTATAATTCTTAAGAAACTGATGTGTAAAATGGTACATGCTGGTTTTACATTGAAGCGAGTACAGAAGATGCAAAATGTCTAGTTTTTCTTGTGGAGTAATTCCTTATATCAGCTAACCACTCTTTTTAACTTTCTAAAAGGAATCTATAAATGTTAAGCATGAGAAATATGAATTACAGAATTGTGCAGAAGATCCAAAATGTTTAGTTTTACTTGTGTTGCAATTCCTTCTATCAGATAAACCACTGTGTTTAACCTTCCATAAGTAAACTAAATGAGTTAAACATGAGAAATGTGAATTAGTTTAAGTTATGGACCGAGGATATCAGTAAAATATGGTCAAAATGAGATCTTTTTCAATAGGATTTATTCATTATGCCTAGGATATAAACCTTATTAAAGAAACAAGAAATGATTCAAATATTGAAGAATGAATTTTTAAAATGCAGCGTTTAGGATGAGGAACCAGTTTTTTAGCAAATTATTTGGACTCTTCTGTTAAGAAATGTTATTACAGTAAAATCTGAAGTTTATCTTTTGATTTCTGCAAACAAAAACATATCATTTGAAAGAACACATATAAAATTCTATCATTATATCTTTTTTAGATTTTATTTAAATTTAGATTCACTTAAAATTTCATTCAGAATTTTGAATTGATTTAAGATAAGTATGCGTTATTTAATATGTATGTTATACTGTAGACAATAATTTATCCAGTTCCAATATTTTATTTTTGAAGCCCTGAGAATTGATTATCTAATCCCAATTCAAATATATAAAACCAACAAAGAATTTATTTATTACGTAATTATCTTAATTGAGGAGTAAGGGGCAAAATCTATTATTCGAGAAATAAATAGAGCGCCAAACCGGAAAATAATAATGAAATGCGTCTTTACAATTGAAAGGATAGTTCCCCAAATAGCGATGTAGCACACTTTCTTCTTTATTGACCGACAAAAAACACGAAATCCGCAATTTCTGCAAATGGGAAGTGTACCGAAGAAAATGTTGATGCTCTATTATCCAGATCAATAGGATGAGAGATCCTGATGATTTCTTTGGTACCGTTGAACAATACTCTTTTATGAGTTGTACTATTGCGTCCATTTGTC
>BGPR01047606.1:0-11748 GCA_013235015.1 Araneus ventricosus | reverse complement strand
AAATGACATATAATATTAATGAATGGAATCTTACTTTTATTCCAATTGAGATGTATTGAAGGATTATTATCCTTGTGGAAAGTTATGTTAAAGGGCTATTTAATTTTTTAAAGAATGAATTATCACGCCTAATATTTTGAGAACTGGTTGTGATTGTACCCTTTCTGTTTAACAATTATATTTTAGATTTCAGCCCACCTTTCCTTGATTTCGACAACTTAACAACCAAGAAAACTACAGACCGAACACAATTCCCCAAAACCTCCCCACTCAGCTTAACTCCTGAAATTCCTATACCTAGTCCTAGATGCGCAAAGATAGAAACAGCTCAATAGAGTCCTCTAAAATAGTGACCTAGTTCAAATGACTGTACAGATGATAACGAAAGATGAAGACGAATTATTTCAAAAATGTTCAGTAACAGTGTATAACAATATATGCAAATGTTCAAAACAATATATTCAATAGTCTTTGAAAGCAAATTGTAGTACTATGACAATTGATTTTTTAAAAATTTCCTCCACTTCTAAATAAAACTTTAGATCTCTATTATTTAAATTGCACTTTCACAAAGATTTGCCCTCTTTGGCATACTAGAAAATTGCTGCTGAGTCTGAATTCACCTTCGCATAAATCTCCAAAAAGTTTAAAGTTCAAAATTTGCAAGGAGGGTCAAAGATTTAGAAACCAACTTTAAGGTATGTTTGTCAATATGTTATGAGTTATTTTTGGTTCAGTGATATTACTAATATAATAGCCTAGATTTGTCTCTCGGTAACACTCTGACGTCACCATCAATAAAACTCGCACCATATCACTGTGAGACGTTAAACAACATTACTTCACTGTTAGAGAAACTAAATTTCAGTACTTTTAAATTTAAAAGAGTAATTTTTGTTCTAATTTCAAATTTAATAGATCTAACATAGTGAAATAAAATTTGTTCTAGATTGATATAAAATTTATCTCGCTATGACCAATAGTTCTCGAGAAATTTTAAATTATATTAATCATATATTTGAAATAAATTTCCGTTTTTTGATAGAAAGAAGTAAATTACGTCTGTGGTATATCATGCGCTTTATATAGTTCGGACGCTACGATGCATCTGGGTATTTATTGCAATCGTGATTATTTAATTTGATAGTATTTTTTGTAAACGTTTGACAAGCGGAGAAGTGCTTTGTCTTGATTAGAATTTCGAAAAAGAATTCCTTTGAAATTTTAATTTTTGACTTTCGTTTGCAAGCTGAGAATTTCAGGTTATTGAATTATAATAAAATTGTTAAACAACGAAAAATACTTCGCACGGAATGTTGTTTACCAAGAGGTTCTTTGAATAAAGAAATATGTGAATAATATGTAAAAAAAAAATATTTCCTGTCATATAACATATGTTTGTTTTATTTGTTTTTAATCAATGTTAAACATTTCTCTCGCATATATATCTATTTAAACACGTCAAATTTCACGGTGAAATCTCTCGAAAGAAGAGGCAATTTGTACCCGTCATGCCATGACGGGAGATTTTCTAGTTTTATTATAATAATTGATAAACTTTCCTCATTTCTATATCTCTGCTTTTTAGAATTAAAATTTATACAGAGAAAAAAATGCCATTTGAAGCGATTTTTTTCGATGCACAATTGTTGCATACCAGCAATTAATTCTGGAATGAATAACTCAGCTTCGTAACAATTATTCTTAATTGCTTCATTTCATTTTTAACATTTTCACAAATTACAAAAGAATTTTATGTTATTGATAAGGCAGCCAATTTCAGCCACTGGTTGCTTAAATACTACTAATCAACGATTAATAATAATACCTATAAAATTTACAGAAATGGATATTTTTTATATTTAAAATGTAAATTTGTTATTTATTTTAAATAAAACTTTCCTTTAGAAATAATATGAAATATTTTGTTTTCTTATTTAAATTTGTCACACATATATAATTGTAATTATTCAGAATTTTTCCCACTTTTAAAATGAACAAATTAACGCTACGTAATTTTTAGCTACTAAAACGCGCCCCTGCTTTAACTTAGAGTCACAAGAAATTTCACTGTTAACCGAACCCTGTTTTTCTGGGCATCCCCTTTCACACTTCATTTATAGTTCAGACGCTTCGCAATCGGCCCCTTTCTTGCTTCGAACATCGCCGTTGATCAGTCGCCGCGTTTCACCCGACTTGCATCATGCTTGATTGTTTCTAAAATATCTCTAAATTTCTTAAAATAATCTGCATTATTTTTGATGAGGTATGATGACATAAACTGTTCTTCGGATTATCCAGTACTCCAATCTTCATTTGATTTGACTCTACATATAATGC
This sequence comes from Araneus ventricosus, assembly GCA_013235015.1. Lineage (NCBI taxonomy): Eukaryota > Metazoa > Arthropoda > Arachnida > Araneae > Araneidae > Araneus > Araneus ventricosus. The sequence continues at coordinate 9,408 of BGPR01047606.1, read as the reverse complement.
AACGTATTTATTGTTTTCTATAAGAGAGGACATTTATTGCCGAAGCTTTTTCGGAAGTTCTTCTTGCACTCTCCTCTGCACAGTGGTCAGGCGGTCGTCTAGGTTTACCTAGTCATTAAATTGGCACTGCATATGTATATAAACTGTAATCTTCTCTTTCGTATGAAAAAATGTCGGTTACAAACTTTTCAAGTCGATCCGACATTGATACTTCTTGACAATGAGTCCTTTATATTCCTTGCTAGCGTTAGTTTCTGATTTGTGGTTCAATATTATTTTGGGACTTTAACTTTTTTCCTTATAAATTACGATAAAATGCATTCAAAGTTGCATTCATTATTCAGATCCTTCAGCAATTCTGCCTGGATCAGTTCCAGTTTAAATTATACTATTTGGGCACTGGAAGATAAATTAGATGAGAAAACTAGGAAACACGCATTTTTCTCGCATATATCGTCGAGAAAGATTGGTGACTTATAGAGGCATGCATGATATTTAGAATACAATGAAGAAAAAATTAAAATACAACGTTCAGTAATTTTTATGTATTTATTTTCACATCCAGATGAAGCTGTTTTTGATTAAGGTATTGTGCAGTGCACTCTTGTCCTAAGCAAGCCGTCAGAAGCTAAAACACTAACCAGGGTGGATTCCGAAGTGCACCAGGATGTTTTGGATGATCTGAGGATCATGTTCAAAAGACTTAAAAGAGGAAGCGATGATGACGGACATAATAATCAAAGACCAGGATTGACACATGGCTTATTAACATTCGTTTGTGATCTTCTTAGATATGTTGGAGATCTTTGGATAAACTTCTCTTTCTCGAAGCTTCACTTCAAAGTACTCGGATCACTAATGAGAAGCAAAGGTAGCCCTTTTAATTGTTTTTTCTGAAATTTCCAAATTTAAAAAATCCAATGATAATAATGCTGTTAAAATCCTTATGTATTTTTAATTGATACTACAGAGAAATAAGAAAATGTATTCATTATTTAATTATTTATTATTCTATTTTTAAAATCTCTATTAGAGAACTGAATTTATAAGAAAATAATATCTATCGATATAAATGAAAACTATTGATACAACTGGCTAAGCATTGCTATAAATAACCCTTTTAAGCCTTGGCAGAAATTTTCGTCTAATTGGTTTTGCTAATGGCTTGGGTAAAAATAAATAAAGAAACGTTTAACATTTAAATATTAGAAGCAAAAGAAAGAACTACATTTCTATAGCTAATGAACATATAACAATTGTGTTTTCCAAAAATAAACATAGTTTTATTAGTAGTGCATGTGTTTGTCCATAGCAATTGATTTGCCATTAGTTTTTCCTTTTATGTTTCTACTACAGTATTATATTTCCAATAGGAAAGCGAAAAAAATAAAAAGAAAAGAAAAAGACGCTGTTCAAATCATAGGGGAAAGTTGACGAATCTGGAGTGCCTGGATATTTTCTAATGTATAGATATAGAGAAGAAAATTTTAATAAAAAATAGTAGGTTTTTCGGAACAATTTAATTAACTTTTCATGAAATACACGTTAAAATAAGAAAAAAATAGCAGAAGAAATTATATCATCGTGTTGAATTATACCTAGGTTGAATCACTGGTTTCCCATATCTGATCACAAAACTCTTTAAGAGTAATTAATGCAAAATATTTCATGAAAAAAAAAAGATTTACTGATGTGAATTTAAGAATGAATTTCAAATTCATTCCATCATAGAGTGAACAGAAAAACAGTAATGTTTAGCAGTTAAAAATCAGCAAAAGAAAATGTATGAAGTGCTTTTTCTATAGTTTATAAACCGCTAAAAGTTTTTTTCTCTTTTTGGAATAAATGTAATATTTTTAGTTCATGTGTTTGTCCATGGCAATCAATTTGCAATTAATTTTATTTTTTAGACAGCATTTTATTTCGATTGCGAAAAAAAAGGCACAACATATAACAGGGGTGGTGCACCTTTCTGCACTGAAAGGCCTCATTGAATTTCGGCAGTTGAGCAAAAGTCCGCATGAGGAGAATCTTAACGGGTTTTGTTTTGTAATTATTATAATATTACAGAGAAGTAAATTATTTCAATGAAAAATGGTAGTTAACTGGTAAGGACACATAAGAAATTTAAAAACTTCGTAGCTTCCCCACAACTGGCACTGAGCATATCTGGTTTTCTTAGCTTATCTATGTCAGTTATGTTTATCATCCGCAACTATTTCTTTTAAAACATGCAGTGAGATTTTAATTTCAATCAAATCTAAACAAGGAAACAAATGATCATGAAAAAATGACGGTTCTGTAAATCGTCGCTTAACAAGCAACATATCTCAATTATTTGAAATTTCTCAGAGGAAGAAAATACTCAATTTTTCTCAACCAATAACGGATACTTCTGAATTTTTTTTAACACCTGAAGTAAACCTAAGGATACATTTTCTTATCAGATGTGAAAAAAATACTCAGAAATATCCGTTATTGGTCGCTAAAAATTGAAAATTTTTCTTCCTCTACTAAAGTTCAATAAAATGAGACAGGTGGCGTTGCTTTTTAAACGACGAAATGCAATTTTCTACGCATCTCTGAAAATATTGCACAAATTCTACTTCAATTTCTTATTTTTAGTACTATTTTCATCTGTTAATAATTTGCAATAAATTAATTGATTATTTTTATTGTTCCAAAATAACCGAAACGCACATCATTACCTTCGACAGTAATTTAACTTGAACAGTCTTAAGTTATCTACGAGAATATCAAAGAAAAATTGATTAGCGGAACGCAGGTGATTGACAGTTATCTGAAATTGACGAAGAACCGAAGTTGCATCTTTCTTATGTAGGCAGAGTAGGATTATTAAACAGGCAAAGTAGGCAGTTACCTAGAAGCCCTGCAACATTGAGGGGACTTGACACCTCCTGAAGTTATTTTTTGCATTATTCTCAAAGCAATTTTATTTGGTGCTTTAATTTGATATACAAAAACCATGTACTCGAACTTATTGAAATTAAAATCAAGTATGGCTTACATTTCCGAACATTAGTCTACAGATCTGACAAACTTTCTATTAGAATATTTATGTTGTGTAAAAAATATCTTGTAAATAATTTAGAATTTTTAAAAAATTACCTTTGCATTTAAAATTTACATATTCTTTTTATTTGCGAGATACTGAACTGAACTCTTCTGAAAATCACCCGGAATTGAATAATTTTCTCTTTCAGTTTAGTTTCACATTTGTAAGTTCCTTATTGGCACTTAAAGGGCTTAATATAGCCATATGTTTATCTTCGTTGCATACAGTAATGTAATTGTGAACGTGCTGTAACTTGTAGGGGAAACTAAGGATACTTGACCGAAGTTTTAATTGTTCTGATATTTCTCGAATATTTCTATTGTAAACATTAAAACTGATATGTATTTAAGAATGAGAAATGTTCTTATGCTAAATCGATATTTGATTTTATCATAACATAAATATATTTCATGAAATCACCTCGGATCAAGTTCCCCTATCCCTAAGGATGCTTGACCCTACGTGCAAAGAGTATTTAAATTCTTTCGATAATTTTCATGTACGTAAAGTGCAGATATTAGGTTAAAACTATTGAAATGAAAGCGTCTTAATTATCAAAAAATATTAATGAAATTAATGTTAAAAAATAAATATTATGAAACTCAGTTGTTACCAAGGAAGTTTGCAACTATGAGGATTATCATTATCTCGAGGACGAATTATTTTGATGATTAAAATTTTTTTCTATGTGTATATTTTCTCCTTACAAAAGAAAGAAAAATCTTTGTTGACTAGACCTTCCCGATATCTGGTAGTTTCACCAATGAATATTGATGAAATTAGTATCAAAAATTAAATAATATGACAGCTATGAAACTCGGTTGTTATCAGGGAGGTCTGCAACCATGAGAATTATCATTATTTCGAGGTATAATTATTCTGATGATTAAAATTTTATTCACTATGTATAATTTCTCCTTACAAGAGAAAGAAAAATCTTTGTTGACTAGACAGTTATGATTTATAAATTGACTAAATTTTTAATGAAAATATTATTTAAAATTGATTAAGTGTAATTAATCAGAGCATTAATAAAATTCTTGGTATTATATATATAGGCATAGTACGGCTATTTATTATATAATGCAGATACAAATAATAATTATACTAAACAAAAATTAAAAATTAAAAAAAGGAAAGAAAGAAGTATGAATTCTTCAAACAGCCAGATTTAGAAGCCCAAGTGATGACAATACATGTTTTAAAGGTCTTTAAGCAAAGATGTATTTGTCATCGTTAAGACACTGCATCTACTATTTATCTACTCTTCGCTAATTACAATTACAATATATCTATTATTCATTGACTAATTATTCCCGATATCTGGTGGTTTCACCAATGGCAAAGAAACACTTTTTCAGTTCCTGTGCAGGAAGCTCTCAAGGAGGTGTTTTAATAAGGTATGTGCTTTAGGATTAAATGAGACAGAATTCTTCATTGTAAAATCTTTTTAATTATTGTTTTCAGCGAGTTCTTGCAGAATATTGCTGAAGATGATAATGACAGTAAATTAGTACAATATTTCGTTAGTAATGTGTGACTTACAGGCAGGCGATGGATGAGAAACGATGAGCGGGAAGCTATATATTATCAGAAGTATTGCTAATAATGATATATAATATTATTCTCTGAAAGAATTAAAATCAATTTTAAATTTTAAGAGAATCCCATGAGCTTCCAGAAAATTCTCTGCGGTTAACTATACTTTATTAATAATTATTATTTTTGTTACCTATTACCGTTTGTTTTTTGACCTATGACATTTTTTATTCCCAGTAATAATTTTGTAATATTTCAATATAAGAGTAATAATATACAGAAAAAGTGTTGTAAGACTATAAACCTGGAATTTTAGACGATGACAGATAGCAAAACTGGCCTATTAAAACAAGTGACGGTTATTCGGAATTTTACTATATTTCTTTTAATATGTGTTTTATGATTGGGGTGTGCGAGTATGATAGAGATATATATTTGCAATATTTTACATCAAATCGACCGGTTTTCAATTGTTCTTGGTGACATCGTGCGTTTGTGAAAGAACACCATGATGGAATTTTGAAAAATAACACCGCCACTGACGGTGAAAAGCAAATTTAAAGTAGCAGCCTACAGAGGATGCCGCATTTGTGCTGATTGATCTTCGAACTGAAAAAATCAAGATTTATTGCAGGAAAAAACACAAATGATTTTTACATCAACAATTTTGTCTAACTTATCTTTCACAAAAAACTGGCACTCCTAAAATATGATAACTCAACTTTGAACACCTGTAGTGTACTGCCATTGGTTGAACAGATTCCTAAAATAATTGGTGTAAGTCATCTGTCAGTCCTGCAAAACCTTTTCTTATTTCCTCTACTTACTGACCCACGGCCCTCAGCAGAGCATATCCAGACCCCGCCGTATCACTCGTTGGACTGCGTAAATTTTGGCACTTGAAATATAGCTTCTTTGCGCTGTACTTGCACAATGGGAAGCATGTACTTGCACAATAGAAATAGCAGAGGAAGTAGAGACACCTCATCTAAAGACAATAATATTAAATTGAGCAAACTCTTCACCAGTAATGGCCTTATCAAGTTAGAAGAGGCATATATTAACTACCCTGAACATGGGACAATGCCATCGCAAAAAATGGTCAAATCATATCCAGTAATAAGCATTATAGAATCGGAAAATTACCATTTATTTATACCTAATGCCAAAGGCAATTTAATATGTGATAGGTAAACTAAAATGTATAAACTGTATCGATTCAGATAAATTATTTATTTGCTAATATTCTTTACTTTTTAAGTTTTGGCTAAATTAGTTCACATTTTTCGCATTTAACCTTACCAACCACCTCTTACCCAAAATGGCATAAGGCGGCGGGGAAGATTAATGAAACATATAAACAACAACATACATACCACGAAATATCATAATATAAACAGCCCGACAAGCATGCCATTTAATTTACCATAAGTACACGAATTATGGACTGAATAATATGTGATCATTTCAAAACTCTTCACTGTAATTGTATGTGCAATATTCAGTACAATTAAGAATACCTTTGACAAGCTAAGCTAATTAAAAACTAAAAGAAACAAGCTTAGCAAAATTAACAGCAAGCTAAATTATCAATAACATTGGGAATAAATGAAACCAATATGGCATGAAAATAAGAATTACAGTACAAGTTTACAATAAAAAATAAAATAAGAATCCTTGTCAGAATAACTAAAGGAAAAATAAACAATTATAGGTAAATGAGCGTAAATATATACATTTGAAGCAATCAAACTTTTAAAATTTACTATCACTGCTGGCGTTTCAGTTGCCTAAACCTCAAGAACTCGTTATATTCGTGGTTCAGAGAATTTTTAATGACAGACTTTATAATTACTTAATATGGAAAATTCCTTACCAGCATCAAGTGTAGCTTTGAGCAGCAACGCAGCAAATTTCCTTTGCATAAGTTAACAGACTATACAACAGAATATAGAACCTATCACCTGGTGCATTAAGGACAGTATAAGGAAAGAAAATTCAGTTATATATTGAGTTAGTACTATCAAATGATCTCGGAAACTGCTCAGTAGCTTGAAATCTAATCTTACAATATTCTTATATTTGAACATATTATATCTAAGAAAACTGGTTTGTCAATTATTTTAAGATGGTTTTGCCTCAATACTGTTGCTCAGGATGAAATGATTTAGAAACTGTAGTTTATCTGGCGAGAGTTCTACAAAACTGTCCGACGGAAATAGTGACATTTGTAAATAAGATATTGAATAGTCTAACTAAATTATTTCATACTCGAAAGGTTATTTTTCTTGAGTGAAATGCTACATCTCAGTAAATGGCGAAGGGATTGTCATTGCAGGTATAATGATGTGCAGGGTTTGTAATGCGAGTGCCGATGAAACATACAGAGTTCTTGAAAGTTTCTCATCCGATGTCAGTGGTAATTATATATGCTTTTTTACTCATAGGAACATAAAGTTGAATTTTGTTTGTAGGTGAGCTCTTGAAATAAACGTTGGGCATTTGACTATACTATCTGCACCAGGCATTTCTGTTCAGTCTGCGGCATTGTTTAAAGTTAATTGGGTTTCTGAAGATCATCAGTTTTAAAATTAAACGTCAAAGGCATGACTGAAGACAAAGGCAAAAGAATGGTTAATTTCCCGCATATACTAAGAGGAGAACAAAAGCGATGGGATTCCTCTTTTTTAGAAAGTACTGTGGAGGCATTTGTCGGCCTAGACATTCCATATATGCTCAGTTGGGTTCAGAAGTCTGATGAGTACCTTTAGGCAATCCATCATTCGAAATATATCTTCGATTCTCAATTCTGACACCAAAGAAGTTTGATAACGGACATATGTCATTTGAGACAATGTGTTTATCAGTGGAATGGTCCTTGCAACAACATTTTGAATTCAAAATGTTTGTTCTCTAAAGCTACTGCTGGCAGTTTTGATACACCACCATATAAAAAAAATCAGATTTCCGAAAAGAAAAAGATCATGGTGTACTCACATTAAATATTTAATTTTAATTTTCAACCATATACCCAAGCAGGACGAAGATCTAAGTTTCTGTAGCGTCTGGACAGTCTGGTACATCCGTATACAGCATATCTCATTTCAAATTAAATAATTTTACATTAATTTCGTTTCCATATTTAGAATAAAGCGTAATTCGTTTTTTAATTAATTGTAGGCAGAAAGGCATCCAAGAGCCTGAAGGAAAATTAAGATTGTGATCTTTTGTTTTTCTTCAAATTATATAAGGACCATTTAAAAAATGGGAGACCATAATAAAAATTCATAGTGTGTGCCAAATCGATTGAACTTGCTCTTTGGACATTTCGCTGCATCTTTTTGAATTGAAGGACAGTACTTTTCAGGTTCTTTTTGGGATATAACTCTTCAAATGGATTGATACAGATTATCATAAATAAATAAGTATCAAACACTAAATAAAAACTCATCTACAATATTTTAATTACTTTTGCCTTTCTCAAGAAAAGTTTGTGATTTTTCCTGGTACTTATAACCCTTAATTTTTAAATATGTGAGTGCCAGAGATTCATAGAATATAAAGCAAAACACAATCAAAATTAAGTTATCAAAACATTATATAAAACTTTTCATCAATTTAAACTATTGCAACAATTAAATTCTCGAAATATGAAAATCTAGAAAAGAATACTTACATTTTGCAAAGAAGATTTTCATACAGTGTTCTTTCAGTTCTTGAATTCTTTTTTTGTACAAATTTGGAGTGTGCAACTTTGCAGTATCGTCAGAATTGGTAATAACTTATGAATCATTTCTCTGAGTTCTTCTTTCAAACAATATTCATATCCGAACAAAAAAACAACTCAATATAACATTACAGTAAGAAAGAACTTTATAGAATAAAATTTCTATATCTCCTTAAATTAAGTGAATTGCCAGAAGTTCATTTTGTTTTAGTTAAGTAGTGACATGTGTCAAGTATCAGCACATACCTATAATTATTTCAGCTCAGTTTCGAGGTCAGTTACATCTTGATTTGCTTCCTGAAATGAGTCAACAGATTGCTGCGCCCTAATTTTAGCTCTTTTCTCAGAACAAAATTTACAACACGTCAAAATGTATGAAAACATTACATAAAACTATGGAAAAGGATGTTGCCAGTATTTACAGTTTCATTAATATCTCCATAAAGGGAGAAACCATGTTTCTATGTGCCAGCAGTGGCGCTCTACTTGCTAAGACCGAAGACCCGCACGATCGTGCGGGCTAATTTCTGCTTCCTGGAGGTAGCATTTGTATTGCCAGATAAAGTAGCACAGTATTTCTAGTTTCCCGAATATCAATAACCTCTAGTTTTCTCAAAAGACTTGGTAGAGACAGTCCATATTTCCAATTACAAATGGAAATTCGAAAATCCTTTGAAAAAAATCGCTAAACATTGGTGTATCTGTCGCAGACTAGCTAATTATTATTTCATATTTAATTGCCTAGATACAGAATTATTTAGGCTAATGTAGAAATAAATGAAAAATAGAAAAATGTTGATTTAAAGAGTTAAATATAATTACCCTTTAGGCGTAATATTTTGTTTACCGCACGATCGTGTGGGTTCGAAGCTGTTGGCTCATCCGAAAATCGACTTCCCTTTCTGTAGGGTCTTCTCTTTGTGACCGATGCACACCCTCGTTGTTTTCTTTCGACTACATCATATTAACGCGACATAAGACTTGAAATGAGTACTATATTGAAAAGAAATAGAATTTTTAGCAAAAAATACATGGTTCATCTCCTATCCCATAAATGAAATATTTT
>BGPR01047605.1:0-11748 GCA_013235015.1 Araneus ventricosus | reverse complement strand
TGGGGGTAGCGGCAAGGTGAGTGATGAGTGCAAAACTATGAGACAACCAAAGTACCTCGGAGAGTAGATGAGATAGATAAACAAAAATTTGCAAAAATTAGCCACAAAATTAGCCATCAGATATTGTTTTATATATAGAAAATATTCGACCTTCATTAACACTGGCGAGATCGATATCTGAAATCAGGTGATATGTTATTCGAGTGTAAATTATTTATGTTTTGTAATTAATTAATGTTGTTTATAGGCAGGTTTCGTTGCCAACAGTTCAGATTCTTCCTGAGGTAAAGGTTTTCAGGCAAACCACCACACGGTGCAATCGCACCCAACGAATCAAATTAATAGGCAGGCATTTTCTGTGCCGACAGTTTATAGATTTCTTATCTGGGTGGATCTCATCGCCAGCCACAAATCTATGTTTTTCACACCCGTCGTATTTTGTAATTACATTCTTTAAAAAACTTTGTATCGATTTTAAATGCATCGATCACTAAGCCATACTACCAGTTTCCAGTCTTTCTATCGACTGCTGCTGGTTATTTATTCTAAAATGAGGAGTCCTGCTGCATACCCATATATACCCTGTTATATATGCTAAATGGGCAAAATCACGCTTCAGCAAAATATATATTATCATCCCTCTCGCACTCTACTTACTAAAATGAGGAGGTATCTATACTCCACAGAATCAAAAGTTTAGAAGGAGAATCAATTACTTACTTTTTTGTGTTAAGCTGATATCTTTTCCTACTAGTTTTCTAAAAAAGAATATCTGCTTTATAATTAGAAAATGCAGCACGCTTGAATGTCTTTCATGTGACAACAATTTTGAAAATGTGACTATCCTGGCCTTATCAGAGACGGCGTTACTAGTTGTAAAACCGCCAGTTATATGCGTGGAAGCGAGCATTCCCAAGAGTAATCATCGATGTACACAAGATTTTTAGCACTGTACGACACATACTTCTATTACCTACAGATTAAAATCAGTTGAAGTGTTCTCCAACTTTTCCAAACTTTAAAATATGGCCTTACTATGGTATTGCTTTCTAGTATTCTTAAAAGAACTGAGCAGTATTTTGGTTTTCTTTTTTATTTTTGATCGATTGTATTCTAAAATTTGATATACAATTTTGGGTATAAATAATACTACATACCAATTTTCACTTTTCCAGCTTAACCCTACCTGGAAAACTCTATTACAGATGCTCCTTTGTTATTTCCAAAAAAGAACATATATAAAAATAGAGTCACCACGATGTAAAGATCTACATTTAATTTTGTTTATCCAACCAATTTCGCTTCGTTCTAGAGTTTCTTTGATTATGTATTTCAGTGAAATAGATAGGATCTGCTGGGATTTAATCACATGTGGATTCCATAAAATCATATCACCCGGCCCCACTCAGTCTAACTTTTGCTTTTGCACATCGTGTCTACATGTATAAAGCACATTACACGTTTTTTTTTAAGACATATACTTGACAGAGAAATTTATAGAAATCTATGTCATGCCTATAAATACATACTAATTAATTCATAGAAGACCCGGTTATTTTAAGTTCAGTGTTATGCACAGACTGGCAACCCAAAAAAGCTGTTTAGATCCAGGCATAAAAAGGCAGTGGATTTCCTCTAATACTGGAAGTCAGAATCTTAGACGATTGTATTACTTTCCTTTGCATCCCTTCAAATAAAATAATACACTCATGGTATCAATTTAGTCCTGCTATAACGCCGCCAGTCCTGTCTGTATTTTATAATATGTCATGATGTTTTAACTGCACATTTTCCACCAAGTTTTCAAAAGCATCTTCTGTGTGCCTGTTTTTAGAAGTACTAATACAAAATCATTTGACTTTCAAATAACAATACATACAATATGAATGGTAACTCATCAATCAAAACCACCTGTAGCTTTTCAGCAAAACTTTAACATTAGGTAATAATGTGAAAATTGTTACATGGTTAATCTACCATCTATTACCTCCTTCAACCAGAAACTGAAGAACCCCTCAAAGTTTTATTTTTTCTAACTTTTATTCATGATACGACCAGATCCAAGTAACCAACCAAGGAGAGATATAATTACAGCGAAACCTCTTTATAAAAAAAAGAAAATTCTCAGCGCGAAGCAAGAAAACCGGCATTGGCAGGGAAAATGTCAAAATCCAGATCTTACTTCTGCAGCCAGGGATATTGATGTCCATCTGGTTCCTGAAGGTTAAAGGAATTGCAATCAAAGCAACTTCTGGCGCTGTGTTCTTTAATTCTGTCATCTCCAGTGAATAGGGGAAATATTTCCTACCATTTATTAAATACAACACCCTGCAGCTGAAATGGGAAAATTTAATTGGAGTAATTAATTTTAGCCGATTGCCTGCGCCGCTTTAAGCAAAGATAAAATAGATTCTGAAATGATTCCATATCGCACTTTTCTTTCTCATTCTGCAAAGCACAAAAATTAATTACTGCACATTGTCTTTCCTGAAATTCTAGTGCTGGCAACATATCCAATTACTAAAGCCGGTAATCATTTCCTCAAAAAAAACTGATCTAAATACTGTTTTACACTGCATGCCTTCTTCAAAAGTTAAGCCAATATTAACTGCCTGCCTTGATTAATATACCTTATAAGAATTTTATTCCAGCCCTAATTTCGTTTTAAAACCATTGTCTTTCCTTTAGTACATTACTTTATCATTTTGCAGAGGGATTAATATGAAGAATCAGAACGATATTATTTATTATTCATAAAATGAGACACCAATAAAATATTCGATATCATAAATTAGTTCTCCTGCTGTCACTGGACGTGTTTATGAATGAACAAAATTAAAGCAAACATATATTATATGCATAAAAAATAGAAAATTATCTGTAGTGTTTTTCGGTGATGCAAAACATACTTATGAAATATTAAGAGATAAAGAAAGGCGTTAGAAATGCAACAAAATGATTCTTAAGTGCGCGCAGAGGGCCCAGGTAGTGGCCTGCAAATACCGCAATAAAAAAATATATGAAACGAATCTGAATCTTGAGATGAAAAAAAGATAAAATATAACTACTTTTTCCAAGGTAAGAAAGGAAAATCTGGTTTTAATACATAAATTAAAAATGAAGGGAAAAAATTAGTTTCTTTCTAGAGGCATAATAGATGAGTACATATAATGAGAGAAAATTATTCTGAATAATACCTAATAATTGAATCAATTCTGAAAAAAAGACATTAGCTATTTAATGTAATCAGCAAAGTACATGAAGTAAATATAAAGATCTCAATGTTTATTTTGTATGGCCTATTTTCTAGCATACAATTAATTTTCAAAATTTACAAAATAAGAGGATAATAGTCACCAAAGTATCATTCTTCTTATTTTATAATAAAGTTTTAAATATGTTCAGTGTTAATGGTAATCGAGAATCTCCAAGAGTAAGAAGTTTAATTAACCAAACAATAAAAATTCTTGGAATCTAAAAAAAGGCTTACTTATTAGACCACTAATATTCCTGGTCACGATAAATTCTATATTTATAAAATTTCTGAGCTTTTATTCTATTCTTTTTAGACATCTATTATCGCTTGATGTCATCGATGATATTATCCATTGACACGACAGAGGTTACATCTGAAGTTTTATTAATATCAGAAACTGGAAACAAGGGTCATACCAGGCAACTGCTATCTGCCTGTAATTAATGTCACCTCCACCAGCAATAGTAAGAAGAGGTTGACGAAATAAACTGACAAAAGTTTCCAGTACACCTGATAGGCCAGGATAAATTTTCCGACATGTCCTGGGAAATGGAGGACTGTATGTGCCAGGCTGCTCTGGCAGATAGTCGCAAATCAAATAAGTAGAAATCCGCCTCTAACCTAAAAGTCAAAAATTAACTTGTTTTAAGAAGTTTCTTCTTGATCATTCTTTTTCTTTCCAGCCATGCACCAATTACATCCTGTATGAGAGTGTAAAATACTGATAATGTATCTAGGTAATGAGTTTCATATAAAAAATACAAAAATATACCAAAATAGTGTATGCCTTTTGGGTAGAATGCATGACTGCGTTCTTCCCATAGCAGAGAATGTACTACTACAGAGGTTATATATGAGCTAGTGAAGATTACCATATAGCGGGGTAAAAGAGCCTGTGCAGAAGAAAAAATATTACTAATCAGATAGAGGATGGCTGCATAACATCTAGCCAAGCACACCACCTCCGAATCCCTCACACTATCATAGAATGGCACTCTAATTTCCTTCTGTAATACAAGGACACCTCCTGCAGACATGCCAGCAGACAACATTGAAATACCACAACAGGAATGGCATATATATTTAATAACAATTAATTTAAAAAACATATAAATTGTGTCAACTACATCATTAGACCATGCCTGCAAGAGATGATAAATAAAAAGAGAACATCAGTGGAACATTATAAATATTTCCTGCTGTTTCCTTTCACGAATAAGAGATGGTCAAGTCAAAAAGGGCTAGATGTGAATGCATTTATAGTTTATGTGAAGGGCAGCTAGAAGGATGATGCCACAGTGTTTTTCAGAGTCTTTCGCGAAAGGGAGGCTGGTGAGCAGGTGATCATTGAAGGAGTGTCTTTGGCAAAAGACAAAAAACTGTGAAATTGTCCCAAGGATCATGATAGAAACTAGATCTTTTGTCGCCATTATTTGTAAATATAGATTATGACACAATAAAATTCTCATGAGTAAATGATATATAGCATTTTAAATACTGAAAGGATCCTGCCTATAATATATTCTGATTAAAATCTATATATATAATATAAATTTCATAAAATTTATTTATTGATTTGAAATTACAGTTGTATAAATAACTATTTGTTATAAACTAAATTTTTTTTATTGTAAATTATTCTATACGCATCACATTTTTTTTAATACTACTTATTGTTTCGTTTATTGCCATTAAAGACAATACTAAATGTTGATAAAAATACTCTTTACTTATTAAGAAGATGAGAATACTAGAATTCTGACTTAATATTTCAAACGTTAGTCAAAGAAAAAAATACAACGCTGCAACTTCAAACTCCTCCTCCTTTAAAGAAATATGAAAAAAGAAGGAAAACTAGAAGGATGAAACCAATAGCAGCCCTAGTTTCTTTCGTAGTAATTTCCCAAAAGCTTGCTCTCTTCCCGGCTAAAAACATCTTGAAACCCATGGTTACCCAGACCAACCACGACTATCAAGGTTTGTTTATATAGTACTGTAAAGATCTAGTAAGTAAAGAATGAACGCAAAGAAATACAACACTGATTAGAATAATCATCAACGGACTTCTTACTACTCTTCAAGGATAAATCCATATCGCACCTGCTACTCCGTAATGAATTTCTCTGTTTCTTCCAGTACGCGCGGAGATAATGACTTTCTTCAAAAGTGTAATTATATCATCCTTTTGACGGCTATCATACCTATATGACTCTATATTCATGACGATAAAACCAAATGTATCCACTACATTCAAAATGCCTTGAGTTATAGTGTCTGCATGACAAAGGACATATGAGATAGATGATCGCGACTGATTCTTGTCTGTCTGCACCGCAGGAAACCTCTGGCAACTAGTGCAAAGACCACACATAACAAATCTCTCATCCTGTAGTCGAATAGTTTTTGAGCATTTACAGGCACACAGACATAATTCCAAAATACTGTGTTTTTGAGTCAGGAGATAATCTGAAATGTGTGGAGGATTTGCCACAATATCTCGAGTTCGAATTTTGATTATATGACATTTTCTCTTTGTAGGATACTTCAAGCACTGAGAAAGCAGTGAGAAACAAAGGCATTATTTGCTTCCCAAGTTGGTGAGAGTGCATAACCAAAGCATTACTGTAGTAGGAAAGACAGTAATAAGAACCAATGTTACAAATAATAAAATTTTAGTTGATTTAACAGAAAGAACTTGTGAAAAAAAGAACGCCTATACATTTGTGAGTGCGCTATTAATAAAGTGTCAAATATTGTAAAGTATTAGAACAGATCCGACACTTTCTACAGTTACAGGTTCTTTCATTGGGAAGAATCGACTGTCACGACAGCAATTTAGTTTCATCAAAAAAGTTATTACAGGAAATCATTCAAGGATGTTTCTACTTGTTTCTGTAATACAGTAATGCTATACATATAAAAACCATTAGCTGGGGGTGACACTCCAAAACTTTTCCTCTATACTTCAAGGTTCACTTCCTCTTCCCTAACGCGATAAAAATGGAACCTCTTCTGCACCTAGAATGCCACATTTTCATCCACCACATATTTCAGCGCGCCAAGGTCACAAATGACGCCGCTGCCCGCCGTGTCACAAAATTGCCTCGCTCATTGTGGGAAAATTGAATATGCGCACTTCATAACGCCTTTTTACTTTCTCTCGTATACAAAATAGCAAAGAGAAAGTATTTAATCAAAAAATAGTTGAACTGATCTTGACGAATTCCACGTTTCAGATCTCCTGACCTGAAACACAATTATGGAATTGTCTCTGCATGTAAAAACAAGAGACAACCTGAAAACTACAGATGCCATGAGGATGAAAATTTGGTATGTGGAATTTGTTTAATATAATCATATGGTTTTATCAACCGCGGGACAAAACTGTCAAAGGGAAGTTCATTCATTTGCACCCGCGTACGCTGGGAATTATGTCAGCAAAATGTTCTGAATAGCTGATGGATAAACGGGCGCGTTGCCTGATCATGAATGGTAGGTCCGGTTGGCAAGCAAATTTTGGGCCAACCGGTAAGGGTTGACTGTCCGTCGGTCTGTATAATTTACTTTGAAAAGAATCTGTTATCTCCATGCGCATGCGTACTGGAAGTAATCTTCTGTGCACGCAAATTACGTCAGTTTGTCCTTGAGTCCCGCAAGAGCGGAAAATCGGTCCGTATCTCTTTGAATTTGATTCTTTACCTAGATATTTTTCAATCACTATAATGAAAAACCTTCTGATAGTCATTGGACTCTGGGTAACAGTAGGTTCGAATTTTTTTAGCCACGCAGGGGAAAGGGGAAACGACACATTTTGGGGAAGTATACGAGAAAGTTTAGGGCAGAACACTCCCGCTGGTTTTAAAACTGTTTCGTCCCTTCTTCAAAACTAATACTATAATACTAAATAAAAACTTAATTACTTTGTTTCGAAGATAAATTAACTATAAAAATACCACTATTTATTTGAGATTTTTATTAAATTAATATTTTATCATTCTACGTTAAAAATATCCAGGTGGTCCAAATTTGGCAACCTTCACCCTACAGTGGCGGCGATTGGTCCATTAAGCTCATAGACACCTAAAAATATCCCAGAGTATACGGAGTGGACACAAAATTTAGTAACAATATTAGCTAGGTCTCTCGGGCCTTATTTTCTTCTTCTTTTTTATAATTCCTAGTTTTAGGTAGCTAAAATAAAATAAAAATTATATTTTTTCCCGCCAAAAGTGTAGGGGAGGCAACTGCCCCCAGAGTGGCCGCCACTGTTACCCTATATTAAAAATACGTGCCCTTTTTGTCTGTCTTATGAAATTGCTTGCAAATGTTGAGCACGCATATATGCGTTTCATATTAATGTTCTGCTTCATTTGAAATTATATCGGATTTTTACCCCACGGTTATTTTGAGGATTTTTGGAATGGGATCGCTATTAAATCTGCTAGTGACTGAGAGACACTGCGCTTTTAAGTGAAAGAACTTAGTTGCCGCGATGCCCTCCGGAGAAGTACGGCAATTCTCTGACCTTAACCGTGTAGGACTCTGACCTACATATCCAGCATTTTCTGCAAATAACTGCCAACAAAAAGAGTTCAAAGAGTTGAATGACACTTTCACCTTGTCTGTTGCCTGACCCCACGTGGGAGGAAGGGCCCGTCCTCCGTGAACTCAACACAGATTGTTTAAGAGCTTTAATTTGGATTAATGGTTATTTGCGGAGGACGCACTATTTAAATAGAGATGAATTCGCCCGCAATTACATGCCAGGAGCTTTTCGCTTCTACAGATAAAGCAAAGTCGTTAAATCGTCGTAATTTAAGAAAAGGTTTACAAAGGAACTTTGAATACTTATCACGATTTTTTTATTTGCTTATAGTGAAAGAACAAAATACAGAATGAAAGTTGTAGTGGTTCATTTATAGAACGTGTAATATTTTGCTTGTTTGTAAACATCATTTTATAATCATACATTTATTGTTAATATATTTCATTTTATTCTTTATTTAATTTTACTGGAAACGGTTTTTTTAAAAAAAGGAGAAAGTTTTGTCTTGCTTTTTTTATGACAATTATCAGTTTTTCTGTTAGGCTGGAAATAAAATAAGATTTGCAATTTAGTTTTATCATTTTTTATTTGATATACTAAAGATACAAACGTTTTGTTGCTACTCACTAAGTACCACACACAGAAGTGCCGCAACACGATGTGGCATGGACTCGACTAATGTCTGAAGGTATCTTGGAGGCAATTCACACCATGAATCCTGCAGGGCAGTCCATAAATCCATAGGAGTGCGAGGTGGTGGAGATCTATTCTCAACAGCATGTAGCAAGGTATCCCGGATATCTTCAATAATGTTCATCTCTGGGGGTTTAGGTGGCAAATGGAAGTGTCTAGAGTCAGAAGAGTATTCCTGGAGCCACTTGGTAGCAACTCTCGACGCGTGAGGTGTCGCATTGTCCTGCTGGAATTGTTCCAATCCGTCGGAATGCACAATGAACATGAATGAGTGTAATTGATCGGGTAGGATGCTTAAGTACCTGTCACCTGTAAGAGTCGTCTCTAGACGTATCAGGGGTCCCATATCACTCCAACTGCACACGTTCCATACCATCACAGAGACTCCACCAGATTGACAAACAGGGTCTATGGATTAATGATGTCGTCTCCATACTCGTACACGTGCATCCGTCCGATACAATTGGAAACGAGACTCGTCAGACCAGGCAACGCGTTTCCAGTCATCAACAGTCCATTGGTAGTGTTGTCGGGCCCAGGAGAGGAGTAAAGCTTTGTGCCGTGCAGTCAGCAACGGTACACGAGTGGGCCTTCGGCTCTGAGAGCACATATTAATGACGGTCCGTTGAACAGTTCGCACGCTGACACTTGTAGATGCCCCATCATTGAAATCCGCGGCAATGTGAGGAAGTGTTCCACGTCTATCTCGTTTAAGGATTCGCGTCCGACGTCAATGGTCCAGTTCTTTCAAGGTCTCCGCCGCACCGATGGCGGAAATTTGATGTTTTACCGGATACCCGATATTCACGGTACACTCGTGAAATGGTCGTACGCGAAAATCCAAATTTCATCGCTACTTCGGAGATGCTATGTCCCATCTCTCGTACGACGATTATAACGCCATGTTCAAAGTCACTTAAATCTTGATAATCTGCCATTGCAGCAGCAGAACCGATCTAATACATTTTTCAGACATCTGTTGTCTTATATAGGTGTTGCCGACCGCATCGGGTTACAATGATTGGTTACATACCCCCGTTATTTGCAAACGCACGCCTGTACCAGTTTTTCTGGCTTTTCAGTGTACGATAAGGAGGCAACACATTGGTGACCCGGACATGATAATCATAATCTGTGTCCAGAGTGTAATAAATTCAGCTTTTGTTATATAGATGCGTTGTTTGTAATACATAGATTCAAGTAATGCTTTTTATTTTATTTGTAAGTACAGATATTTATATTTTCTCTTGAAATGCAATTAATTACACATGAATTCCTTTTAATAAGAGATAAATTTTCTACTCTTAAAATGAATGTTCTATGAACTACTGTTGCATTTCCTTGTTACTACACAGATATGTGTAGTATTGCCAATAGAAATTTTTGCCTAACACTTTCCCAGTTGTCATTCAGTGTTAGATAATTTAGTATGGAAATTTCGGACATTGTGGCCTTCTAGGGTCTGCTTTCAGTGTTTTCCTGTCAAACGAGTATTGCTAAGTTGTTCAATAATTAGCCCGGGGTAGTCCCGAATTTTCACTGTTTGTTCGGGATTGACATAACGTCCTCCAATTTTACACATAAGTAAATAGCCTAATTTAAAAATTACTAACTAGAATTAATCTTTCAACAGTTAAAGAAAAAATTAATGTAAAGTGACCAGATGCCCGGATTAGCAAGGATAGTTCTCATTTTCGAGTTTTTGTCTTGAATAAAAAATAGCCGTGGATTTGAATTAAATATTCCGGATTGTACCGGTTGCATATTTACAAACCCTACTTTGATACATCCAAGGCAAGAAATCAGCCAATTCGATTGGCTAGCGTCGCTGAAAGTCTGTGACGTCGTTCAATGCGAACTTTGTTTAAGTTTCTGTTGCTTGGATTTCGCGAATTCCGAACCATGATACGAACCTTCTTCGCAATTTTATTTAGTCTAGTAATAAGTAATTTTTTCTTTTTAATTACTTATAACATGAATTATTAACTTATCTCAATCTCAAAATTGTAAGAAAAAAGTTTGTGTCATATTAGACACAAACACTAAAATGAACGTGGATTTTGGTACAACTTTGATATATGGCATCGCTGGCGATATTTCGTTATTTTGGCGACTTTGGCGACTTTCTGGTTAAAGTTAAGTTTAAGGTACGGAAATTCTCGTTTTGGGGAATTTTTTTTAAACCTAGATTCGTAACATTCAATAAAAAAAGGAAGCTACGAGGTTCCCGCTGAAATCGAAGCCTCTGATGTTTTTTTAAGTTAAAAAAATTTGCCCGGAACGCTTACGCAAGAGAACACCAAAATGTTCAACAAAACAGTCGCCATGTTTGTTTGCGCAGCAAAAAAGTCGAAGAAATAATGAAATGTCGCCAGTGATGCCGCATATCAAAGCTGTTCTAAGATTTTATTTCGTGTAAGTATATTTCTTCATTTATGGAGAAATCATTCAGTTAATATATCATTTTGAAAAGGAGGACGACTCATTTTTTTATTATGATTTTGGTAAGCTAAGTGCGAAGTCGAAGAACGAAATCACAGACTTTCAGCGACGTTAGCCAATCATATTGGCTGATTTCCTGCCTTTGGTGTATCAAAGTAGGGTTTGTAAATATGTTAAAAAGATTAACAAGATGTATTTTTTCTAAAAATTAGCGTTTGAAGAATTCACCTGTCCTACTTTTACTATAGAAAGAATATGGTCACAAAATATGATCGACGTGGTTAAATCAGCCTAAAGAAAAAATAGTCAAAGTAATAGCAACTATATATTTATTTTTTAATAATTTTTTCAACTTCGTGTCTTTTAAGATTTTTTTTTTAAATGTTGAACTATTTCATTATTTATGAATATCTATTTTATTTTATTTATTTATTTAAATGTTTTTTTGGGAAGGTGCCAATACCTCCGCTGCTCTCCCTAGCCACCGTTCCGGATCGTGCCTCGGATTGAGGAGTGTCCCGGGTCGAAGCTCAGAAAGCCTGGTAATCTTAGTCTTGCACAAACGGAAATCTGAATATTCAGACTAAACCAAAAATTTGTCTCTGTCTGGATTAAAGATTTACATAAATTTTCGGTTGGCATATGTAACAAGGACATACTAACATTTCAAAGAAATAAGTGTTTAAAAATGAACTAAATCGTGCGTTACAAACTTGTTATTTGAAAATATATAATTAACATTAACAAGATTCAACCAAATTTACCCTATATAAATATGTGTAATAAAATAAGCAAAAATATGTCACGTTTG
>BGPR01047604.1:0-11748 GCA_013235015.1 Araneus ventricosus | reverse complement strand
TCCCCGAAAACCGGTTATAACCGCCAGGTTAAAACGGAGGTGAAAAAACCTGAGTAACCGAAAACCCGCTATTTTCGAAATAACCGTCATCCCTACTGTTCTACCAAAACGAGAAAAACCCCAGACACCAGACATGCGGGTGGCGGTCGTTATGGAAACGGGATATTCCACTGCATTTTGCGGGTGAAGGAAGGGGCTTTATTTTATTTGGCGCAGATAAAATCGGTGATATTCTCATTTCGCTCTGTACTTGGTTCGAAATCGAATTCCTTGCTTAACGAAGTGCGCTTAGTTTGCCAAGTGTTGCGGTTGACTTCATACCCATTTCCCTCCTTTCTTCGACTCGTCTACTTGAGGCAACCCTGCTCAGGGTTTTTCTCGTGGCGGTAGGACAGTAGTTTTGACGTGGCGAGACCGAATTTGCGTGGAGCGGATTGCTCGTGAATATCCAGCTTTAGAGTCGAGGGAGAGGCGATTCAGATAATATTTTAGGTGCATATTAGATTCCTTATAGGAATAGTACCTATTGCAATGGCTGTCATGACACGACTGTCAGAAAATGTCTGCTCATCTTCTCCGATCATGTTCCCAAGAACCAAACCTCGTTTGAAGGATTTCACACACACATATATGCATGCGTATAACGCTTCGCGCACATTATTTTCCGAACAATGATAATCAGAATAATTTTGATTAAATTTAAGGATATCTTCCCAGATAGCATGTACACTTGCAGCAAGTTTGCATTTTCTTGATATAGCTTGTCATGACCAACTTGATGTGGCAACTTTGCAGCAAACTTGCTGCAAAGTAACAAAGCATAATCGACCAACTCACTTGCGAAACAAGTTTGCTGTGAAGTTGTTATGACAAAATTCACGCGACGATTGCAAAACAAGTCTGCTGCAAAGATGATACAGCACACTTACAGTTAATCTTTATCTCTGATATAAAAAACATCCCATTTTTAATAGCATCTCCTAGACCGTCCTTCTTATTATTAATTCAATAAATCAATGATAATTTATAAAAAATAACTAACTTTTTTATGAAAAAAATTTTGAAAAATTTTCCATCTTTTTACTAAATGTATAACTCGCACTTTAAAGAAAACTATAGCGCCTTTTTCTTAATGTTGAAATTTTAGCGTTCATAAACAAAATTAAACCTAAAAAACAGTCGGTTTGTTGAAAAATAATAACTTACATTTTGTCCCATTTTAAAAGTAATTACTTTTGAACCCTAATTTCATAATTTATTCTACTAGCAAAACGTAGTTACTAGCGAAAATCTCTTTCTCTTTGACACCAAATCATATTCTCAACACAAAATTAAAAAAAAATAATGAAATCAATAAAACAGCTTCAAATAAACCGTATGCACGATCTTTTAGCGCAATCTATCTTCTCCTTTCAGAGTCTAGCTGGCTGAGTGGTTAGGACGACAGGTTTAGGAAGTAAGATGTCGGAGGTTCGGATCCGAGGTTATCCTCATACTGTGTTTTTACTAAAGTTTGCAATGAGTAAGTCGCGGCAAGCTTGTGACAAGTTTGACGCGTGGTGACTAACTCGTTTCAAGCTTGCACTCTTGCCGTGTCAAATTTGTTGCAAGCTTGCAGATTTGCAGAGCAAGATTGCTGCAAACTAAAATTGGTATCTGGGTTGTAGGGACGATGAAAATCTTGGCCTAGTTCGTAGATGAGCCAATTACTACAAAGGGGTGGAAATGGTGAAGGAATGGATAATTTCATTTCCTCATAGCTCCCTTACGATTTAAGATAATTCAAATTAGGCGAAATATCGCCTCATCATAACTAAGAAAGTCTGTATTAAAAATTTTCCAATAGCTGAAGTAATTGGTGTACTTCCGACTAGCTGGAGGTTTTTTTTCTTTCTTCTGCAAGTCGAATTCTTAAGCAAGGGTATCAAATTCATGCATCTCAGCCAATACAATAATATATAAAAATACAGTAAAACTCCAGTTAATCGAAATGCCTCTGAAATCGTAAATCCAAATAACATGTACTGTACCGCACGGAAATAATCGCGGCGAGACTTTTTTGCAACGATATCCCACTTTTTTTAAGCCTCCCCAATAAGGCCAGTGATTAATTTTAGAATGTTAGATCAAAATTAATGGGTATTAACAATATGTGTTTACTGTTAGTTCATTTTTTGATTTTTCATGGCCTAAAATCGTCTAAACATTTATTTGTAAACATCCATTTAAATTTGATAGATTGAGTTGTTTTTTTATCTTATGTTTGGTGATGTCAAAGTATGGGTGTGCAAATTGCTATGACGTCAAAACCAACTATAACATCACAGCCAATCAGGCTTTGCCACATGTTCTGGCTAACTATATAAAATGATGCGATAGATTTTTACTTTCTCGTATACGAAGAGAAAGTATTGTAATCGTCAAAAAATTCGAACTCGAGATTTTGACGAATCTCCACGTTTTAGACCTCCCTGATGCCGAAAAACACAATTTTGGAATTATGTCTGTCTGTGTGTGTGTCTGTATGTGAACACGATAACTCGAAAACTATTAGAGCTACGGGGATGAAATTTGGTATGTGGTCTTTAAACATAATTTGTAGGTTTCTATCAAATTTTGGACAAAATCCGTCAACGGGAAGTCTGTCTGTCTGTATGTTCGAGGTCATGCGAACGCTATAACTCAAAAACTTGAAAAGCCAGATGGATAAAATTTTATACACAGTTTTATCGTCATGAATGTAGGTCCGTATAAAATTTTGGGCCAAATCCGTCAAAGGGTTGACTGTCTGTCGGTCTGTATAATCGCATACTTGTTCAGTTTTGAAACTAACTCCCTGCGCATGCCTACTAGTGGCAATGCCTGTGCAAGGAAGGGACGCTCCGAAACTTGGCAGTTTGCCAAAAACAAATTCTGGAGTGATTTTGTGCGGAAGCAAACATTTAGGGAGTCTCGCCAGGTCCTGTTGCGCAAAAGAATGAGCAGAGGATTTGAATTTGTTTTGATCCTTCAAACCACGCGTGGTTCCAACTTTGGTTTACTTGCGACGGAAGTTTATTTGACGTCTTTTATGATTCTAGTTTTCTCTACATGTGTTAGGAGTATACGAGAAAGTTTAGGGGAGACCACTCCCGCTGGTTTAATTAAAGTATGATGGATGGAAACATGTGGAGATATAATATTTTGTTTCTATCTTTTAAGTTATTTCTAATAAGAAATAAAATCGTTTTTATAGAAATGGAATAGTTATTTTTTGCAGCAAATATAGATCCACAAATTAGGCCTACCCAATATTTACCTGTGCCTCTCAGGTGCACTGGCATTGTGAATATTGCACCCGGCAGAGGGTTAACTTTAATAAAGAATTTAAGTGTAACCTAAAAAGAGAGTTTTCAATTCGTTCTACACTCGAAACATTTTAGAAAATAATAGTGTAATTAGATACAACCAGCGGGAGTGGTCTTCCCTAAACTTTCCCGTATACTCCTAACAATGTGGAGAAAAAATAAGCTAAAAGGCAGCAGAACGAACAAGCGCCCCTAACCGCAGTGGAGAAAAACGCTTGGGAATCGGAAGCTTGGAGGCGAAAGGCGCGAGTAGAACCTGAAAGGATTAGCGCAAGTGAGTCGCACAGTTACGCAATAATGGCCTCGCATCATTGTGATGAGAAAAGACAAATAGGCGATTTGAACACCTTTTCGACCGATTGAAACGAAAATTGGGCACGGATCTACAATTATTGTTAGCAAGCCTCATACCAATTTTTATTTATCAAAGCTTTAGGGTTTACGAGTTATAATGTTTAGAAT
The DNA here is from genome assembly GCA_013235015.1 of Araneus ventricosus. Classification (NCBI taxonomy): domain Eukaryota; kingdom Metazoa; phylum Arthropoda; class Arachnida; order Araneae; family Araneidae; genus Araneus; species Araneus ventricosus. The sequence goes on along the minus strand of BGPR01047604.1, from coordinate 7,939 downwards.
TATGTCATTATTCAGACAGTCAACCATTTGGCCCAAACTTTGATACAGACCTACATTCCTGATGGTAAAACTGCGTACCAAATTTTATCCATCTAGCTATTCCAAGGTTTTGAGTTATAGTGTTCACATGAACGCGGACAGACAGACTTCCCGTAGACAGATGTTGTCCAAAATTTGATAGAAACCTACAAATTATGTGTCAAGATCACATACCAAATTCCAACCCCGCAGCTCTAATAGTTTTCGAGTTCAAAGACAAGACGTAATTCCAAAATTGTGCTTTTCGGACTCAAGGAGGTCCAAAACATGGAAATAGGTCAAAATATCGAGTTCGAATTTTTTGATGATTGCAATACTTTCTCTTTGTATACGAGAAAGTAAAAAAAGTAATAGATGTTATTGTCGTAGAGAAAAAAGTTATCCAAAACAGACCCCCCCCCTTTAGTTAGGTTAAACAGCAGGTTTTACTGTATTAAACCAGCGGAAGTGGTCTCCCCTAAACTTTCTCGTATACTTAACCAAAAAGGTGCCGTTTCCCCTCCCCGCTGCGTGGAAAAAAAAAAAAAAAAAAAAAACCTACTGAAACCCAGAATCCAATGACTATCAGAAGGTTTTTTCATTGTAGATTATAGTGATTGTAAAATATTTACATAAAGAATCAAATTCAAAGAGATGCGTAGCGATTCCACTCTTGACGGCTCAAGGACAAAGAGACGTAATCCTTCCGCGTGCACAGATTGCTACCAGTATGCATGCACATGAAGAATCGGATTTAAAAAGTTAATTATGCAATTTGAACGCCTTATTTTTTTTAACTGATTGAAACGAAATTTGGGCACCGATCTATAATTAATGTTAACAACTGTCATACCAATTTTTATTTATCTAAGCCAAAGGGTTTAGGAGATATAATTTTTACAAGTATGCGATTATACAGTCCGACAACCCTTCGACGGATTTGGTCCAAAATTTGATACGCACCTACAGTCATGATGATAAAACTGTGTACCAAATTTCTAAATTTTTATCGTGTTCACAGAGAGACACACATAATTCCAAAATTGCGTTTTTCAGACTTACGGAGGTCTAAAACATGGAGATTCGTCAAAATCTGGAGTTCGCAGAGAGAATGCAAATTATAAAAGTGGATATAATATAGAAATGTTTCACATCTCACTTTGAAATAATTATGCAGAATAATAAACCAATTAGTCTAAAGATTTTTTTAGATCAGAAAATTACAAATAGTATTTAGTTAAAACTGAACCTATCAAATGTACTTAAATACGATTACAGCTGCATATTACCGATTTCTCATTTTCCAGCAGCACATCAAATATTTCAATGTTAAATTTAATGGACTTCCAAAGGAATGAATCCAAAAATTTTGATTTTCAATTATAAACCAAAATAATCTGATCATTAAAGGCTGCTAAACACACTACTGTAGTTGCCTAATCTTTTCTACTTGTTTTTGGAATAATAATATATTAACTGATTTATCACATTTTAAATACATTGACCTTACGTTAATACTTAATGTTTGAATAAGATTATTTATAAATTTGGTCAGTTTCTACACTTATTGAAGAAAAAAAATTCAAGATTTTTTATTATAAAATTTTTATTTATATTTAAAATTATATTTAAATATAAATAAAAATAATAATTAATTTAGATATAAAAATACAAATTAATAATTTGTATTTTTAAAATAAAAAATCTGATACGGATCTACAATTTCTAATGATAAAACTGTGTACAAATTTTATCCATCTAGCTATTTAAGTTTTTGAATTATCCTATTCACATGAACAGACTTCCCTCGCTCTATAAAATTAAATAACATGCATTTTAAAAACAGATTTCATCAGAGAAAATCAGTTACTGGTATTTAAAACAAAATTCTGTTCAAATATATCAGCTGCTTTCAAAATACATTGGGATAATTGCAGGACTATTTTATTCAACGGAGAAACACCCTCTGTAGTTTTTACTGTATTGCCAAATTAACCTGTCTTTGAGCATATAGAGAGAAGAAATTGAAAACATTCCCACACAAGTCAATCTCTCGATATCACGAACTTGTAACATCAACAGACATCGGGGCAATCTACTGACCGTCAGGGACTCCATTTTATCATAAGAGGTAGCCCCCTACAGGGGCGGGTACTCCCTGAACTATGTTGTAGCTGACAGCATTCCCACAGAAACATTCTTTTTCTGGTGGTGGAATTCTCGAAGCAAAATCAAGCTACCAACAGGTTCTCTCTTCTGTTCCAAAAAATATTGGAAGGACGATTTGCTTATTTTTCAAGGACGCAACGAAAAAATCAAGTACTTTTCCAGGGCCTTGAGTAAGGCAAATAAACTCCAAGGACCATGGGAACCCTGTTGGTGGATGCAATTTGATTTACTTGTTATCTTTTTTGCAATTAACTTATAAAATGCAAGTTTACAGCTTTAATTTATAGGACACCGAATAATAAATCAAAATTATTTGAAAACACTCAAATGTAAAAAGACTGATACACTACTAAAAACGACTGATAAATGTGATAAGCAGAAAGTTTATTTGAAAATTTACAAAAGCAATCACATTTTAAACAAACTTAAGAGTTCGAATTGGGTCCCTTCTTTCTTCCGAAGGTGACGACAACATTGACAAAGCGTCTGTTATACTGCATTCGGCGTTTTGCTCGCCCTGTCTTCTTTTTTCTCTTTTCTTGCTTCTCAACTTTTGGTGTCTGCCCTTTGACCTTCCCAGCTCTAGCCAGTGATCCGTGGACTTTGCCTGAATTCAAACGGGGAAAAAAGTTTCAAAAATAAATATAATGAATTCCTTCGTATTAAAATGCTATAAACTCAATTAAAAGTAATAATTTAAGAACTTTTTACGATAATACTTTATTGCATAGTGCTGAAAGCAATGAAATTTTAAAATTACACCATTTCTTGCAAAAGTGAGAAAATTCATCACCTTCAGTGAATATTTTGAGTACACATCACTTTTTTTTAATACAATTCATGCAGGTAGGCATTCCTTTTGCATGGACATTAATTGTCAGGTCCTAAAAAAATCCTTAATTGTAACCTGACATTTTGACAGTTCCTGAATATTAGGTACAGTATTATGAATAAAAAATTAAGTGCACTAAGTGATTCTGTACTAGTGTTTTGGCAAACAAAATAAGCCAGAAGTTTTTCCAATGGAGTCTCCACTGGCCATGTTATCCCTCTTGCTTTCTAGGAAAGTTTCCTCCTCATTAGGAAAGGAAAAATAAAGTCCAAAGCAGAAAATTTGCAACTTTGAGAAAGTTGGAAAACAACACATAACTGAAGTACTTAATCAGTCTTAATGGTTATGAATAAATTGAGACTATGATGAAACAATATATAAACAATGCTTACGATTTAAGTATGTTGCATACAGGGTGACAATTATTGATGTATATGAAAAAAAAAAAAACTTGAAAACTTTTGAACGGTTGGCAAAATTCAGTTAAAACTTGACAGTTGAATGCAGGGCATGTTGCGATTTTTTTGAGCATGCACTCTTATTGTTGTGGTTTATTTTTCGTTGAAAATGTCGAAATAAGGCATTTTTGAGCATATATTGATCGTCAAGGCCCACTATTTGAGCATTAACAGACCGATAGAGTGTTTGAAGTCCTGGAAGAGCACTTTCTGGCTTTGGTGTACCACCCCAGAGGCCACAGGAATGGGAATTGCCTGGCCGCCATATTCTCCTGATCACAACCCTTGCGACTCATTTTTGAGGGGCAACATTAAAGACAAAGTTTATGCAAATAACCCTAAAACCATCACCGAGATCAAAAATGCCATTTAGGAGGTCATCGAAAGCATCAATGTCTCGACACTTCAGAGAGTTTTGCTCTTCGTCTGTGCCACTGTTGGCAAGCATATTGAACATGTCACAAACTAAATCCGAATATCTGTAGTTACTTTTAAAATTTGAATAAAATTTTTGAACCCAATAGTTCTTGAAAATTTTATTTTTTATTTCATATAGCTCAATAATTGTCATCCTGTATAATCAAAGTGCTAATAGTTAAGATAAGTAACTTTATCAATAAATAACAGTAAGTTCAACTGTTAAGGAAATCACTTTAATGTCTAAGTACCAAATATAAAGGATACTACGAAAAGCAACGCAGTATAAAAGAATTAAAAACTTTGCTGGAATAGCTTTATATTGGGAATTGACTTTTTATTGCTCACAATACCTAGAGTGAACCCAATCGTAAACCACTAAAAAAGAACATTAATTCTCGGTTAACTACAGAATACTATGCAATAGCAGGGAAAGCAGCTTTAACAATTTTGCACTTCACTTAAAAGGGCATAAAAGCATTCGATGCTCATCCATTAGCATGGAACCATCACCAACGAATTAATATTTGGAGACGTAATATTTTTATGCCAAACTTTTACCTTGGAGATGACTGGTTCAGTACCTAACAGAAGAATATCAAACATTCTAATAAACTGTAGATTTCTGACCAAAATCTGCATGCAAAAACTGTTATACACTTAATCCTTCAAAGACAATACTAACAAAAATAAGCAGTGGTCTAAAATAAGATCACCCAGTTTTACATATTGAATAAAATCTAAATCTGACGAAATTAATGCTTTAAATTAATTTCAATTCACAGAAAGAAATTGAAATATGCTAAAATTCTTAAAACAGATCTCAAAATTTTGCAACAAAATACCAACCCTTAAAAATATATGCTGATTGCATCCCTCAAATATATATAAAAAAAAAAAAAACACCTGAATAAAATGTGTTTCTAGTGATGATATTTTTAAATAAAAATCAGCTGCATATGAAAACACGATAGGATATTCATAAAAGCTACCTACTACTACAAAGCATTACTGCTTGGTTTATATTTGTTTGTACTCTAGTTATGTTTTAAAATGGAAAATTGCTAAGTGTTTCATTTACGGTGAACTTGAGAAGTTAGTTGGCAATAAATGACAATTTTTTTTAACAGAAACGGGTAAGATCATAAGAATATGAATGGAACTGATTATGAACAGCAAAAGAAAATAACCAAAACAATTATAGTAAGAAAACTAAGTTCACACATGCAAGGTATAGGCCAAAAAGTCCATCATACATCAAAAAGTTACAAACACACGTAAGTGGACTCCTTCAAGATCCCACAATCTTGACTCCCTCGTGGAAAAGACACGAGTGCAGCCATATTAAGGAATCCAACTTGACGACTAAAAAAATAAGGTAAAAAGACCCAGTGCAATTTTCTTCGAAGGCTATTGTAATATATACTTGATCAAACTCTTCACTATCATTTGGCCTGCTTCTAAGTATCCTATGTAATGTTTTTACACAAAAATCTTCCAGAAACACTGTTGCACGGGTCATCATCTCTGCTCACACCTCCATAGTTTTTTTACTCTATAATTGGTTTTACCTAGTGGCCAAACATTTATCAAAATTAATGTAATTCTATTAACTATTTTTATGTAAAAACATCCACTGAATTTTAACTCTGAAGTGGAAACCAAGCACACCCAATATCACTTCTTTTATTTCTCAGACAACTATGGACTTCAGCCAATTCAGGTATAATGTAATAATTCTATATCACCGTTTTATAAACAATTCTCTGCAAAATGACCCAGATATCAATGATAAAGCATGTGAAAATGGCTGATGTAATCTACTGCAAAATATTGAAAACTAGAGTGATGCAAAATACATTTTATCAATTCAGTCGCACTAAAGCTAATATATAAGTGCATATATTTAAAACAGCTGTATTTTACTTATATGTAATCAAGACTGTTACGCTTTGAAATTAATCAATCTTTACCTCCCATCAACTTAAATTTTAAAAAATTCCCACTTCCTGGTGCTTGTGATTTAGCCCTATAGTCTAAAATCCATCATCACTGTAACCATCTAGGCATTATTGATCTCTGGCCATACCTTGTCTAGAAACCATAAGTTTGAATTCCTCCTCCAGAGAAAGAATGAAAACACTACTCAAAACTCTCTTCCTGGCTCTACCTTACATTGAGTATTAGCTGTGGTTTGAACAAAGGATCAGTAGCATAAAAAAATCCGACGAAACCTCTGAAACCCATATCTCTTATAAGTGGTACGATATCCACAAAATAAGTTAATTATGATCGGTTAGTCGCAGAGATTTCCAAAATGTCCCGCACTGAACATCATTCTAAATATTTGATTGCTGTCATTTTGAGGAAATCACGCTTTGCAGACGGAGTCAGAACCCTGGGAGGAATTCCATTATATAAACCCGTCTAAACAGCCAAAAATCACCTTTAAAACCAGTCACATTGATCTCAGAGTCATCACCCATAGGGGCAACCTAGTCATCTCCCAATGGGAGCAGAAGCTGCCCTCTAGCTCCAAACCTAACCTGAAACCAACCCCCAGCCAGAACTTGTGCCTTATCATTATGCCATCGTGTTCACATCACGACCACAAAAACTAGCAACCCAATGGTAAGATAATGAAACAACAATATATCAAAACTAAAAAAAACCTAATATCCCTCAATCAGCTACTAAACACATTTAAAATGCTGCTAGTATAAATATAGGGTCCACTCAGACACTAACCTGGAGTTCAAACAAACTCAGTCTCCCTCTCAAGACTCTTTCAGCCATAGAACATGGGTACAAAGAACTGATGTACCTCACAATAAAGCATATTATATAACATCAAGATAACATGGTAGATAAAGCCTTTAATTGCCTGACTCAGTGTTCAAAAAAACAGAAAAAAGGATACCCAAAGCCTTTAAAATAAAATCATAGTTCCACTTTGAATACAAAACATCTTAGAAATTGCTCTGCTAGATGAAGTCTCTTTATAAATCTTACAAAAAAAAATCTCCTGATTTATAAATATACGAGTTGTGTAGTTTCTAGATATCCTTAATTCCCAAGATTATAATAACCACTAATTAAAGATACAAAATACGCGTTTGAATTCCTGCAATGGATAAGCAACTCCAGGAAACAATGAATAAACTCCAAAATAAATCATTACAAGCTCTTTTACACGAACAACTTAAATATATTTAAAGTCGAAATAACAAGCACTTTGGATCAAACCCCTACACCAAATCTCATCCACAAAATAAGAAGTGTGTAAATGCATTCATTTGTGTTGAAAATGTAAACTGAAATACAAGAAACCATATCGGATCCCACTGTATTTGCAGACCAGTACTTGTAGAAATCTAAACCATCCAGGGAACACATTCTCTTTGGACTGGTAACGGAAAGACTACCTTAGATTTTAATGTATAAAGTAAATGGGTCTTTGTTCTAAACCTTTACATCTTTCCAAATCATCCATATTAGCAGATGCTGAAAGATCAGAAACAGATATAGGTTCCTTAAGTGTTTAACTACAATACTTAAAATAAATCCACCATCCAAAAAATATATCTAGTCTAAATTTGAGGAAATCTCAAACCTTAAACTCCCATGACATGTCAAATTTTAATACAGAAAATAAATCATATCTATAGCAGCCCTAAACATCGGCAATCCTCAATAATGCTTATACAATATCAAAGAGGCAACTAAACCAAAGGGGAAGCATAAAAAGCCAATTAGAATTAGATTTCAATAGTTTTGCTTAACATTTAGCCAGTTTTCCTTTATAAAATAGAAGGTTTCAGTCTGGGATAAAAGCCAACGTATTGGTTTCTAAAAGTATTGAATGACACTCATCTTTTAAGAAGTTCTCTCGATTTGGATAGCTGATCTAAACCCCTAAAATACAATCTGAGAGGTAAATTTTCCTCTGCAGAATATAATTAATCCATCTTAACCGGCTATAATTCACAGAAAGCATAATCCACCGATTCCATAACATGCAATAGAAACGGGAAGTGTATAAATT
>BGPR01047603.1:0-11749 GCA_013235015.1 Araneus ventricosus | reverse complement strand
CAATTTTGAGCCGAGGTCAGAAGACGTGAACGACATCACAGCCGATACCTTCCTTTATCACAGACATTGAGAAGGAATTATGAACATTTTTTGAAATAAGATACAAAGGAAGTGTGCCATATCTCCGCAGAACTGGTAATTATGCAAATTAGTATATAACAAATAATGGTTGCTTCTTTTTACTTGCAAGATTTCTGGAAAAGAGAGAGAGAGAATATCTGCACTAGCATCTAAAAAAGAAAATTACCAATATAACAGCCAAGATCTGTCGCTCGGTAACGCTCTGACGTCACCAGCAATAAAACACGCGCCATAGCACTGCGAGACGTTAAACAGCATTATTTCATTGTTAGAGAACCTAAATTTCAGTAATTTTTTATCTTTTGATATAAAATTTACCTCGTTATAATCAATAGTTCCCGAGAAATTTTAAATTATATGAATCATATATTTCAAATTAATTTCCCTTTTTTTAATAGAAAGTAGTCAATTACGTCAGTGGTATATCATGCGCGTGATATAGTTTGGACGCCGCGATGCATCTGATTATTTATTGCAATTGTAATGATATAATTTGATAATATTTTTTGGCAACGTTTGAGAAGCAGAGAAGTTCTTTGTTTTAATTAGACATCTGAAATACAAGGGAAATTGTTAAACAACGAAAAATATTTCACAAGGAATGTTGTTTACCAAGAGGTTTTTTGAATAAAGCAATAGGTAAATAAAAAAAAATATTTCCTGTCATAAAACATAAGTTTATTTTATTTGTTTTCAATCAATGTTAAACATTTCTCTCGCATATATATCTATTTAAACACATCAAATTTGACGAGATTTGACTCTCGAATGAAGAGGCAATTTGTACCCGTCATACTATGACGGTTGATTTTCTAGTATTTTATAATTTCGATAAAAAGTTGAATCGGTTTATTAAACTGGATCACCGAAGAAGTTTTGGAAGTGGACAGTTAAAACTACAGACGGAAAAAGAATTAATTGATTGAGCTTAGGAATGGAAACAATGGAGAGAAATTCAAAAAAATACTATGTTTAACACATTACTAAGTACATACTATGTTTAAAAAAGCCAATAGCCAAATATTTCATATGCATTACTTGTTTCGGCTACAAGACAGCAATCCGTAGTTAGCACTCCAAAAGTTTAGATTAGCATTCATTTCCCATGAAATAAGAGTAAAGGAGTAGAGCGCAATAATTATAAAGATGAAAAATATTTATAGAAAAAAATTTAAAACAACAATTTTCTAACTTTTATTTAGTAGTGCAGCTACGAGTCTAATATCGTCAACACCAAAGATCTTTATAATTAATCAATACCAAATTTTAAGAATAATTTTAATAAATTTTTGGCATCCAGAGCAAGAAAGACATTCTTAATGTTCCTAACAGTGAATGAATTCACTTCAAAACACACTAATAAAAACGGATATATACTCTTTACCCAAATAATCTCATTAAACGCTTTGTAGACCCAAGTCCCCCATGCTTTCAACAGCTTTCCATCATTGATGCGCTACGAAAGTAAATATATGCAAATGATTAGAAATGTTAGACAATTTTATGATCCCCAAGTCTAGATTAAAACCCGACAATTGCATTCATCTACTGAAAGAAAAAGTATCAACGGCATAGTACCACTTTTTCACAGGGATTCATTGCATTGCAGCTGATCGATATTCGTCGGGAATAAAGACACACGTAAAAAAGCGCACCTGCAAGAAAAGCGCATTCCACAGCCACCTCTTCCTTTCACACAGAATCTACGTCAGAAATCCGACGGAGCATAAACAGGCAGTGAGTTGCGAAAACAAACTTGAGACACCGTCAAGGATTTCGCTATTCTTTTGGACATAAAAGGGTTCTTTGACCGAACACGCGACCTACATAGCCACTAAGTCAAGGTTTGCGTTTCTGTCAGAGCTTTTATGTCCAACTTGCACATTATCAGCCGATTTCAACTAATCCGTGGAAAACTGCAGACCAAAGGTATCATGAATTGAAATAAGGAAGCTACTAAGTTAAGCTGGTATTTAAAAAACTATTACCGGGAAATTAAAATTAACTTATAGTTTTAATTATTCATAATTTTGAGACTAAATTAAAGCGTGCTTTCTCAAACCCTTTTCGGTTCACCAAATTCGTCTAAATGCTCGACATAGCAGTACAATCGAGAAAATATATATTTTTCAATAAAAATATTAATATTTCTTCGAAGATCGGATGATCAATGTCATGGCAAGGGCAGAGGGGTGCGGCACGATGCTTGGAGAAGGAGAAAAAATAGATTTTAAATCAAAATTTAAATTAGTACTCTTGAGGGGGGAAGAAAGGACGACATATATTCTATCCAACTCGAACACAATGGGAGCGGTGAAAAATAGTTATAAAATAAAAACCTATTAAAATTTAAAATATAACCAGATATAAATTAAAAAATACAAATTCACACAAAAAAAGAAGATAAGTAAGGCAATTCGAAAGAAGAAAGATTCAACTCAATCTTTTAGAACCATTCTGTATTTTTCTTTCAAATACAAAAATTCTATAAAGCTAAAATTTTAAATTTACGAAGTATTAATTGATCCTCAGCAAACATAACATCGAGAATTTAGCCTAAAACCAAAATTTCACAAAAACAAGCAAATTTTAAGCGCATACATTTATCTAATGGGGAATCAAAATTAACTCATTCTTTGGAAAGCGAGAAACATGAATAGCAATAAAGACATATGAATGCCACTATTTATAAAAATCTCTTTTATACCAATAACAATTCATCGGGGGCGCCCGTCCCTACTTACTGGCAACACAATTTCGTACTTATTGTAGTTAGAGAAAATACTGGGATCTTGAACATCAAACATATCTAGTCTTTTAAAAATCTACATTAAAAAAAGTAACTTCACTATAGTTGAAAAAAAAACTTCCATCTCTCATAATGGATGATACATTAAATAAACGAAAATTATCTCCAATTGTTATAATCATATCGAAAAAATAATACAGCTGTCTTGTTTACGTGAAAGATGAGTTTTTTCTCAAAATATCAATATAATTAAGAATGGCAGGAGATATCTGTATTATTACTTCTTTTATTTCATTTTTGATCAAAATTATAAACAAAAATTCGTGTAGCTATTACCATTAACGAGAAACATAACTTTCTTGTCACATAATAGCTAAATCTTGTCTCTTTATCTTATCTCGTTTCTTTCAGAGATAATAAATTGATGCGTGTGTGAAACATCCTGCTTTTAATGCATTGCTCAAATTTTTTTTTTATAAGCATTATCATTAAACGAATCGAACCTCTGTTTTAAAACGCGTGTATTGTTGATATTAAAGGGAGAGGAACAGATTAAAAGGAAATTTTACACTCTAATAATTTTTGCTACAATATACGAGACTACAATTATAATAATTCAAGTAAAATATTTGTCTTTAAAATTGATTCTCGTGGCAAGAAAAAACAGAACAGATAAATAACCTCATTGTTTTAGACTGATAAATTAAAAGTGAGTTTTTTGAAGTTATTTTTTGCAAAAACTACATTTGGGTTTGAAACATATTTTACTGAAAAATAGAAAGCGAGCACAATCTTAAAAATTAAGAGAAGAATCACAAGTAGAAAAGAATCTTGGATTAACTACCTGAGCTTTCTTTAATAATACAATCAAAGATCTTAAAAAACGTATCGAAAACAATATATAAAACGAATCAGGATATGAAAACAACTTTGGATTCTAGGGTAGATAATTCATTTCACTGAATTAATATATATACAACTACTTGGATTATGGAGAACCCCATTTAGAATTATCAAGAAAAGAATATGTACATTAAATACATAAAACAACAGGTACAGAATACGTTTTATGTACAGTAGAGGCCGCATGTAGTGATTAATCACTTTGGATCAAAGCCAAAATGATCAGTACATCCGAATGATCAGTACATCCCAAATACCTTAAAAATAATACAAGTCTATAGGTATACAAGGATTCCGGTCGTTCTACAAGTCTATAGGTATACACGGATTCCGGTCGTTATACAAGTCTATAGATATACAAGGATCCCGGTGGCATATTTACAAACCCTACCCTGATAGAACTGAGGCAGGAAATCGGACAATATGATTGGCTCGCTTCGCCGAGAGCCGATGACGTTGTTCTTTGCTCTCGTGCGTGTATTTTTCATTAGTATAATTTCTTACAGTGTGGGATGTTTTATTTGTTATGATATTTTATTATTAAAAATATTACAACCCACGGGAGAATGTTTTCTGTGCTCAACTGTGGGAAAACGGAGAAGAAAAGTAGGACGACTCTTGTTTTGTTATGATTGCCGTACGCTACGCGCTAGAGCTGAAAACGACGTCACTGCTCCTCGTAGCCTATGATATTGACTGATTTCCTGCCTCAGTTCTATCAGGGTAGGGTTTGTAAATATGCATCCCGGTCGTTATACAAGTTTATAGGTATACAAAGATCCCGGTCGTTATACGTCTATAGGTATACAAGGATCCCGGTCATTATACAAGTCTACAGGTATACAAGAATCCCGGTCGTTATACAAGTCTACAGGTATACAAGAATCCCGGTCGTTATACAAATCTATAGGTATAACGGCTGGGGAACCACTCTTACATGGAGGCAAAACATTAGTGCGTTCATGCCACTTTTTAAAGTGAAATATGATGAAGGGGTGCCATTTACTGAATTTATATACACCAATTGGAGAACAAAAAAAGCCATATTTTGCCTCGGACGCCACTTACCCTAGCTACGTCACCGACAAGGATAGCAGAAAAAACAGACCACACAACATTGTTAGTATGTACTCATTTCGTTTCAATTAGAAAAAGAAAATCGATACTATGAATAGAATTGAAAGAAAAAAAAATCATACACATTTAATTTTTTAAACCTTCCTAAGCGAAAGTAACCTGTTCTAGTTTTTAAGCATTCGGTGGACAAACCGTTGATACGAATAATGATAATCAAAAGATTCAGCGCAGTATTGAACCGACCTTAAAGTACGAAGGGTTTGCACAGTTTCTTGGACTGATGCTGGTTTCTCTTCGGCCCATCGCCATTCTCCTCATGTTTTGTGGCGTCAATCTCATTAAAACTGATCACTACCAGTGAATTGCCGATCACTAGAACCGGCGAATTTTCTGTGTTTAGATACGGCAGATCCGTTCCACATTATTTTGATCAGTAAAACCGATTGACCGTGATCAAACCCATCGGGGGGACACCGTGAGTTCGCGGAGGAGAGGCTGCCGTATAAGTAAGCAGACTCTCGTCAACCCGATGGCACAATAATGGTGGTGTGGCTGGCTCTTCGGGCCCACTCCCGATGACGGATCGTATCCCGGTAAAACGGGGGTTGCAGCATGAGCCGCTCGTAATGGGGGCTATTATGCAGGAACCACAGTGTCTGACTATCTGTCGCGGCGGCCGGTCTTTCAGTTGTTTACCCGGATGCTTAGGCAGGGCGGGGTGATGTTCCTTTGGTCTTATATCCGTGATCACCATAAGCGGCCACTACTGTATTGATATATAAATACCATTTCCCACTCTTCTTCATGTTTATAAGTTTGGTGACTTTCTTTTCTCACAAAACATGATTGATTGTTCAAGGTGTATCCCCATCCCCTCCTATTCGGTAATTCTTATATATACAATATATCTATATGATACAATAACAGCCATAATTTCCTTTATTACCCATCTTTCACGAACCAAATATTTACAAAATAGATTCAATCTATTATAAGAAAAAAAGTGAATTTAACGCTTTAAAGGGCCATTTTTTACTTTCTCGTATACGAATTATACAAAGTATTGTAATAATCAAAAAATTCGAACTCGAGATTTTGACAAATCTCCACGTTTTAGACCTCCCTGAGTCCGAAAAACATAATTTTGGAATTATGTCTGTCTGTGAACACGATAACTCGAAAAATATTAGAGCTACGGGGATGAAATTCAGTATGTGGTTTTTAAACATAATTTGTAAGTTTCTAACAAATTTTGGACAAAATCCGTCAACGGGAAGTCTGTCTGTCTGTATGTCCGCGGTCATGTGAGCGCTGTAACTCAAAAACTTGAAAAGCTAGATGGATAAAATTTCATACACAGCTTTATCGTCATGAATGTAGGTCCGTATAAAATTTTGGGCCAAATCCGTCATAAGGTTAACTGTCTGTCGGTTTGTAAAATCGCATCTCCAACGAATCTGCCCATCTCCACGTGCATGCGTACTGGACGCAATCTTCTGTGCACGATATTTATCGACTCCTGCTTGGCGCTTTTCTTTTTCATCCGATTCTCCATGCGCATGCGTACTGGTAGCAATCTGTGCACGCGGGAGGATTATGCGACTTTGTCGTTGAGCCAGCAAGAGTAGAAATCGGTACGCATTTAAATCGGAACGCATCTGTGAATTTGATTCTTTACCTAAATATTTTCTGATAGTCATTGGATCATGGGTTACAATAGGTTCGAATTTTTTTATCCACGCGGGGGGAGGGGAAACAGCACCTTTTTTTCAAGCAGTGGTATAATAAAATGACTTGGGGATTGAGTTAATTTATGAAAGAAATTCTTTTGATTATTGGATAACATTCATTTTTATTAATTTAATTAATTAATTACCAAGTCAAGATATTTTGTTACGATTTGAGATAAGAAATTGGAACATCTAGGTTTTTATTTCATCGAAAAATTTGGCTAGAACTTAAGGAAACCTTAAAAATTGGTGAATTTGATGGGAAGTATACTTCCCATGGCTTGAGAAAGGGTCAATAACCAAAACTTAATGAAACCATCCGCCAGTACGATTTCTCGGAATAATGAGTTGCCAAGGTAACCAACCGTGAGACGCTTTATATGCTTCCGTTTTAACATCTTGACACATATCCGATGCTTTAAAAAAAACTACAATTTTCGATAAAATTAAACATAAATCAACAAAATATTCACGAACTTGAAAAACGCAGAATATGAGACACGCCCGCGAAAAACATCCAATCGTAGAAATATTCTTCCATTTGATCCATATCCTGGTAGCAAGGGAAAGCTAACGAGAGCTACAATTGAAAAATGACCCATTTGGAGCAGCCGATGATGAATGCATTTAAGAAGCGATTTCAAACCAGATTTTGATTGTATTGAGCAATAATAGAAGAACGGGAAATGGAGCAAAACTTATTTAAACACAAAGGACACACCGGACAAGAGTTTTCTTTTCCTCCGATCGTAAGTATTAGTTTTTCTTCCTTTGAGTATCTATGCTGCCGTTTTTACTCTTTATCATAATTTGATTATATAAGGATTTAGAAGATTGAATGGAAAGACCCGCCCTTAAGAAAAAGGAAGACAGCCAAGAAGACACTTTTAAATCTTGTTCCTTTTGTTCAGAAAAGATTTAGATTTAGCGCGTAACGTAAAAATATCACAATTTCGAGACTTTTTCTTCTGCTATTGTTAAAGGCCATGATACAAGTTTTAGTTTATATCAAATCCTCCAGTGCATTTAAGTAGTTCTTTCCCCACCACGAGCTAAAACAGATTTCTTGATTTTAGTTAAAATCACCACAACTGTTTAATTTCCCTTTAAAAAATAATAAAAACGAGACAACATTGCTTTCTGGTTTGACAGACTCGAAAAGTTCCCTACTTTTCTAGTCATTCCACTCGTACTTGTAGGGTTGACACGGTCGAAAACATTTTTTGGATAGTTATTTTATTGCATTTTTTTATTAAATTATCGAAAGTAATATAGTGTTATTTATGATTCTTATTGTCAGGTGAGTCAAGTCTGTAAAATTAAAGTGGTTTGGTTTGCATAAGCCACGAGGTTTAACATTCAAAACGATACAAATTTTTTATGACCTCAGCCCTTCCCAGACCCAAATCCTGGATTCGCCACTGCAAGTTTTAGTTGATATCAAATCCTCCAGTGCATTTATAAGCAGTTCTTTAAACATAACTTTACATAATAAATGCAGACCCAAACAATTAATAGTTAAAAGTTATTATTTTTAAGGGGATACGAACAGATTACCAGGTCTCCTGCAATAAAACCATAAGGATTTTGGATACTTTGAATAAAACTCATACCGGCATAAAAGTACTTATAAAATTGCCAAAAAGTTCCGATTAATACTGAAATGTTTTTATTAAATAAAAAAAAAAAAAGCAAAACCTATCCTCAGTTTCGGATACTCATTTAATGATACGTACAATCACTTAAAAATAAGGTTATTTCATTGAACAAAAATATGTATTGCTACTGATAATACAAAATCAATCAAGACAAAACCAGAAATGCAAGAGCAAAATACAAATATTTACCTAAAAAGTTAAAGAGGAAAATCTCAATGGAACACGTTGGAACTCATAAGATCCATGGTACTAAAATGATGCTGCTGATTTTCATTGAAAATGCAAGAGTGGGGCCTCCTGTACGAAAAATCATCTTCCTCTTTAAACAGCCGACCTTTGACAACTTGTTTGATGATCAGACAGCGCTGATTCATCCATCACAAATAACGAAATCCAAGAACGCGCACCAATTTGCAATGAAACTCGATGCTCACAAGTAATAACTTCGTATCCATCTCTCACTTCAGCAGATAATGTCGAAAGTTTTCGCATCCCTCCAGACACCACACAAACAAACCAATATCGAACATTGTTTGACGGTCCGACACGCCACACCGCGCCACAAGGGTCAGGAGTACCGTATAAGCCGATCGCGCGCACTATGCCAAGTGAATGGAGCAAGTGAGTCACACTTCGCAAGGCAACCAGAAAGAACAAAGAATCGGGTCAAAGTAACAGGGACGATTCTTTTTCATTTCCTTGCTCCTGCGGTTTCTCGTTTCTCTCTGAAAATCGCATTCGGTATTTACTTCTCAAAGAAAGTTACGATGCATCCCCACAACAGAGGCCGTTCCAACACCACTTTTCGGCGCTGTTAAAACATATCAGCGTGCAGGGTTGGCCTTAAGAGGAGAGGGGCCCTATTGGGAAAAAATTGTGATCAATAATTTTTATTTTAGGTTTGGTTCTAGTTTCTTAATAAGAAAAACCAGCTGGAGCGCTCCCCCCGACTATAGAATTTTCTTAGAAAATTTGATAGAAATCTAGAATTTTGGTGTTATGACAATATACCAAATTTCATCCGTCCTGCTAGTAGCGTTTCGCTGTTATGGCGTTCAAAGACCATCAATCAAAAAATGTTGTTTTCAAATTCAACAAGTTCTACGACGTGAAGATTTGGCAAAATTGCCCTAAGTCGAATTTTTGGGCGATTACACTGCTTGGGAGCAATTGGTCCAATCGGCTCAAGGCCGGCCCTGTCAGCGTGGGTTAAATGTAACGATCTTGGAATTTTTAAAAGGGTTGGACAACATAACATAAAGATTCTGTAGTGCAGAGAAGATACTTTAAAGGAACTTGCAGTCATTTAAACACAGAAATCAGTTTATTGTTGTTTTGACATATTATTAGAAATAGATGAAAGATTCAGTTAAGCTCGTCAAAGGTTATACATCCAAGCTATGGCCGAAATCTTGGGCGTAAAGCGACGCGTATCACGGGGAAGAGTCAAGTCCCTCATTCGCGAACTCTCCACACCATACTATTTCGACAGGTCATTCACGACCACTCCGCGCATCCGCTACAGATCACTCCGATCCCCTACAGCACCTACTTCTTCCCCCGCCTTCAAAACGCAAACTCCTGCCTGCTTCGATTTCCTATACAACAGGAGAACCCTCCATATATCTACACCAATCCCATTTCAGTATTTATGGCCCGGCAGTTCAAATGGAGCTATATTCAAAATGTTTGGAAATCAAAAATTTCGACCCCTCAGCTCCAATTCTCATCGGTTTTTCGCACTGACGACTGGTTTTGGCATGTAGTGGAACGCTCGCGAATATCAACCCTGAAACAGCGAAAAGAGGAGGTTGGGACACTGCCACAAGCTTATATGCTCTCGAAACTGGAGAATTCCCGTATTTTTCCTCGATCAGCTTCATTATTCTCTAAGGATGTGTTATTATTCTCTCAATGTCAGACAGTTAAGGATATATTAATTAGATTTTGAGAAGCGTGGAGAAATAAGCGCACGCGATTCATAAATTAGAGTGGGAGTGCTTTTAAGCAGGCCACATCTCTTCCAAAATGGAATTTTTGGAACACAGGAAGGGAAAAGCAATCGTCAGTTTTAAAAACCGATGGAAATTAGCATAGCGGAATGACAATGCTGGAACTCAAAATCCAACACTTCATGCGCCGATTCCAATTTGGGGCCTCGATTAGAGGGTAGCGGCACATCAAAGGATCTGCCTACATTGAGACCTCGCGTCGAGAGTTGAAATGAAACTCAAAATCTCCCGCGTAGAGGAAGAGCAGGAAGTAGAATTCTGCGACTTTGAACTTTGTCAACACAAACTTTGGAGCCTCATTTTTTCGACTTGAACGGGTGGAAAAAAAAAAAACAGTTTGGGGACAAATGGAATGGAGTGGAGTACAGATGAATGCCCAGCTTTACGTTTGAAATATAGATGTGCATTTATTTTTAAAATTTAATCAAAGTTAAAAAGAATTTATTTGAAAGGCGCGGAAAAATTGAATTTATAACATATACATAAATCACAGAGTAATCTGGGTTTTTAAATTCCTGAAACATATTTAATTTGACAACATATTTTATACTGTCTAGCAATACTGTCTTTTAATGTTTTAGTTTTCTTTGAGTTTCATCAAACTATACTTCCTTAGAAATAAGACCTAAGTAAATAAGACCCAGAGTGAATGTTTAGGGTCTTCTTAATAAATGTCAACCTGAAAAATAAGCTCCAATTAAGGCTGTGGCCTGATGGACGCCTTCAGTAGGTCCGCTGCAACACAGAACGAATTATATTTATTAATTATATATCACTATTAATATGCGGGATATGGGAAGGTGTGTGTATCAGTGGGCTGTTACTAAAAATATGGAAAAATGATAGAACAGATAACAGAAAAATAAAGAAATACTTTTAAAAAATCTTAAAGGGTAAATAGGGCAGATTATTTTAGATGGAAAATAAGAGAGAACACCTGAATTTTAGCTCCGAGTTTTTTAGAGAAAAATTACACAAATACTTGCGTTATTTATATTTTCAAAGAAACACAATAACAAAACCGTAGATCAGATGTTTCATGAAGATACGACCAACTCTGACGTGAATCTAATCGATCAATTTGGAAAATGTGGTAAAGACTAGCGATTTTCAAGTTAATTTATTGGCATATCAGCTGTATCATTTATGCTTTTTAAAAACCTAGAATTTCAATTAACATTTCGCGCTGAAAGAACGAGAATACTCCTATCGCTGGGAACAAAGAAATTCTTGAGCGATACGACTGATAAGCATATCGAATTTAGAAACCAGCAATACAATGGTACAATTCAAATGGAAAACGAAGACAATGTGAAAAAAATAGCACGGATTATATTTGTTACATGAAGGTATTGTTTTAGAATGAAATATCAACGTTTCAAAACTTTCGCCATCATTCGTAATGAAGTATAAAGCAGATTTGAAAATTATTTTTTTCAAGGTGACTCTCGACTTTCAGGAGGGAAATTCTCGAATAACGTGATTACATAATAGAGTACATCTCTATAGTAAAAGAATATTTTCTCTGGCGAAATATCC